>CATIWM010063541.1:0-42962 GCA_949671775.1 Mallotus repandus
AACACTGAAAAATAAAAAGGAACAAAAAACAATAACACTGAAAAACAGAAGCAACAAAAAGTAACAACAAGCAACAAAAAACAACAACACTTAAAAATAAAAGGCAACAAAAAACAATAACACTAAAAAATCTGACAAATTAGTGTTTTAGTAGCAGATGAAACTTGAATGCTTTATGTATTTAAATAAGAATCAATATAGGGATAGAAACTTAAATGGCTGAACTTTTTTTTTTAAAAAAAAAGGAGTGCTGGATAAAAGGAGAAAATACTCTTCATGGAAACCATTGAAGATGATCTCATTTCTAATCAATTGACTAAGAAAATAAAAAAATTACGAGTATTATGAGGATTATAAAAGCTTTTGATATTTAGACATGAGCGCAGCAATTTGAAGATAAAAAAATGTACAAGCATCACATTGGATTACCTCGATTCATGAATAAAAAATGGATGCTTCAGGGGAAGCAATTGCTCAATCAAGCTGCTTTCTCTTGTGGACATGATGAAATCCATTTCTGTAAGATCACATCTAATTCAAGACAACTGTAAGGGAAAGAGGCATAATGAAAATTTCTGAGTGAAATGACAAGAATCATTCCAATTCAAAGAAAGGAAAAAGGAATGGTAAATTATCTTGTATGCCGCATCACTAAGAACGTCTTAATATATCGCAGCAAAATAATAAGTTGATTCCTTAAAATTTTATTTAAACCCTTCATAGAATTTTCTTAAATAGCACTATGCATGATTTAATCTGGAACTAGATCATACCTATGTTGAGTTGCCATTTCTAATCCAAAAAGCTTCAGCATATATTTCCTATTCATGAAGAATTGGTGGCCAAAAGCCATTAACATGTGATTAAAACAAGCTAAGCAACGCAAACATGAGGCATGCTATAACATTCACTTGTTATGCAAGTTTCTGATCTTGAAAATTTTTTTCCTACATCATAGCAAAATGTCATATGAAAGTAATAGAACCCAAAAATGAGATATGATTAGTTAACTTCTCAATGCAATTTTCATAATCCAAAGGATTTTTTTATAAAAAAAAAAGGTTATTTTCTCACCACAATATAGAATAGCAGAAGTGAAAGGCATGAACATATTTCAGACCATTCTGACTGTACAGATATTTTATAGAGGCCAATGAAACCAACAACATACTCTATCATCCCAGGAAACTCAATGGGCAGTTGATATAGATACAACAGGAGAATGTTCAAGCCCACATATAACAAAAGATACCTCCACCACCTTCATACCAATATTAGTTGGTGTAAATCATTTGAGTTGGCACTTGTTTGTAATCAAAGTAGCTTACTCAGACACATGCTAGTTTGCAGGATACATGAGCAAGTTACTTACTGGAAGAGACCCAAGAAATTGCTTGTAATAGACCAATTAACAAGTTCGATACAGCTGCAAATGAAAAATGGTAAGGATGCCCAAGACGGATGACTAATGTCTACAACCAGCTGTACAGTACATAACAAAAAATAACACAAAACCCTGAGATGGGAACCTTCATGGGACAAAGGATAGAAAATCAAAGATGAATTTATATTACAAAAAAAATAATAATTGGGGAGGAGGATAAGCATCAAATGCTGAATCATATTTTATCAATTCCTTCACCATGTTGTTCTTAATATGCTAAAATGATCTAGTAACACTTCATATCACAAAAAAAAAGAAGCAAAAGAAGCAAAAGAAGTATGGTGAATATTTGAATTGAAAGCAAAAGAGAGAAATTAATAAAAAACAGCACTTGGTCAACAATGACAAACCTATACGTATGGCAGAAGAATACAAATGTCTCAATCCAGAATCATTCCATAGATCCAGAACCTGGTTTCCTATAAATTTGTTTAGTTTATGTGATTACAAAACTGGGGCATTCCTAAAATGGATTTAACAAAGAACTGAGAATGTAGAACTGGATTACCTTTCTTCATGGACTAAAGTAGTGACTCTGCAGTATTATTGTACAGGCCAACTAATTTTTTTTGAGCAATTATATACACTAATTGATGGACACAACAAATGCAATTACTTTGGATCAAAATAAAAAAGCGTCTACTGTGAAAAAAAGTTTTAAGAAACGAACTGCTCGAAGAATGTTTTAGCAATGTACTTTCTTCGCACTTCTTTTATAGATATTGAGGTTGCAGAGCCCGATAATTCTGTCTCTCCTTCCATTTCTAAGGACTCATCTGTAAAGAAACCATTGAGCACACCATCAGATTCAACTGGTGAACAACACTTTTTTTTTTCTTATTATCATTTATTAAAATAAAACATGTAACTCATTCAAAACCAAGAAAGAAAAGAAAACATCATAACATATCTAGAAAAATCTCAGGCTTACAAGCGCATAATAAATGATTTCTAAAAATCTTACATGGTGCAAACATTCTCAAGTCTATTCCAGACAATTCCAAGAGACTACTTATTGTCCACAATGCACTCTTCGATCACAAATAAACAAAAGCATATCTGGCTATAATCATTAAATATTTGCCAAACTACCTCATCATTTTTAGTCTGCTGATCAGTTCTCAGTTGATATATTTTGTAATTTATCCAGTTTTAGAATATCATGCATTTGGTAACAATATTTTTGAATCCCAGTTGTATTTAGCAACAAAAGAAAATTAGAGAGAGATAAGGAATGTATTTTTACCGTAGGTAGTCGAGCAAATTCCACTCTCAAAAGAAGGTTCAAGAATTGAAACTGGACTAAAATGTTGACACTGGTCCTTTTCAGCTTCACTGAAGTTGTTGCTACTGCTGTACTCTTCCATTTCTTTTGATCCCTGAAACAAAGTTAGGGGGCATACTATGGTGTCAAAATATACACATGAACAAAATCCTATAAAACTACTTTTATTTCATCCAAGACCTTACATAGTGCAAGAAATAACTGAAATGCATAAGAAAACCACAACAACAAAAATTTGTGCCCAACTTTAATTTCTGAAGCTCAGCCAAACAAAATTAGGACGTAAAACTGCATCAGTGTATGTATAACCAGCAATCCACTCTTTAGAACTTAAAACAAATGGAAATCAGCAAATACAAGTTGCAGTTCAACAAATGGCCTCTCTGACAAGCTTAACTAGAAACAAAAAAATAAGACTGATAAAGACAAAATTCCCTTCGCTAAAGAGAAGGATGAAATAACTGGTCCTACAAGCTTTGACCAAAATCATCAATTCCAATAAACTCAAGCATTTGGTGAGGGAATCATCTCTATAATTCAGTAGTTAAAAGCTAGAATTAAAAATTTCAGTTAAAGTTATAATCATCTCTTCTGACAAGGTACTCATGGCATAATCTACCTTAAAGCAGTAACGATTTTTAAACTAGAACCATAACTGAAACTAGAATTGAATTAACCTAAAGATTTCAGTTAAAGCTATAATCATCTCTTATGACAAGGTGCTCATGGCATAATCTACCTTAAAACAGTAACGATTTTAAAACTAGAACCAGAACTAAAACTAGAATTGAATTAACCTAATTATTGAAATTGAGAAGAGAAGAAGAGGCTTAACGGCTAGAATTAAAGATTCTTTGCTTTAGTGTTAGTTGCAGGATGACCTTGTACTGCAACATCTTTCTGAACCATTGCTCCGCAACTCATTCTCCGATTTTTGTCCGGAAATCGCAAAACAGAGACAAAAGAAGTGGTGTTGGAGGCAACGGTTGTGGTGGTGGCATTGGTTGAAATGAAGGAGGAGGAAAACAATGGAGCAGAAATGAGTGTATAACATTGAATGCCATTGCCAAAACAAAAAATGAAATGTGTGTTTTTTTCTTTTTGTTGAAAACACGAAAAACGGCGACGAAGTTATTTTTGAAAGATAAAAAAATGTAGATTACAACTGAAAACACAAAAATTAATTGTGAAAAAATAAAAAGAACGGGACTATAAAAGAAAGATATATGGTCAAACACGTCACTTTTTGAAATTTCTTCAAGCACGTTGGATTTCATTAATTAGTTATAAATTTTTATTAATTTTGATATTTTTTAATTATTTATATATATTTTCTGAGATTTATTTTAATGTAATAAATTAATATTTAAAAATTTATTTATATTGTATATTTAATATGCAAATTTAACTATATAATTTATTTTCAAAAAAATTAATCTTTAAAATATAAAATAAATAACTAGAGAATCAATTATATTGTTATTAGATTATAAAAGAGAAATAATGCCATATTTGATTTTTCATAAAATAAAATTTTTTATAGAAAAATAAATATATCTTTATAAAGCAATATAATTTAAAAATAAAAAATTTATAAAAGTGCAATTTTAATTTTAATTTCAATTTCATTTTTAGTTAACTTTTTAAATTCAACAAATTACATATTTTTTGATAAATTATATGTTTGAATTTTTCTCTTTTTTATATTTTTTTAATTAACAGGGTCATCCTTTATTTAAAATACCTACTTAATAATTAAAATATTTTTTGAGGAATAATAATTAATTAAAATATTTTTAATATCATATTTAATAGCATTTTTAATAAAATTTTTAATTTTTAAAATTATTTTACTTTGCAAAAATATTTTCTGTAAAGAATTTTATTTTATAAAAAATTTAAATATATCCTTGTATAATTATCAAACTTAGTTATATAAATATAATCTAATATCATTCATAAAATATTTATTTTTATTTTATAATCTAATATCAATATAATTAATTCTCCAATTATTTATGTTATATTTTAAATATTAATTTTTTTAAAAATAAATCATATATTTAAACTTTTGTATTAAATATATAATATAAATAAATTTTTAGATATTAACCTACTGTAATGAAATAAATCTAAAAAAATAATATCCAAATAATTAAAAATACATCAAAATCAATAAAAAAATTATAACTAAATAATGAAATTCACCACGTCTAAAATTTTAAGTAATAATCTACGTTTTTTAGTTAATAACTTGCAAATATTAATATCAATATTTTTATTTTTATTTTTTGTTATATAAAAAATTAAATATATATTTAAGACTCAATATATATTGAACATTAAAAAAAAAAAAAATACATTAAAACAATTAAACATGAAAATTTTAAATGTTGTATTAACTAATAATAAAGTTATTCAAGAGTAAGAATAGTTATGTCATTTAAATTAATAAAAAGCCAAATATAAAGTACATTTATAAATAAGAGGAGTGCAAAAATTGTCAACAATGATTGATTAGTGATAATATTTTTTTGGTTATTTACAATAATAAATTTTAATTTTGTTATGGCAAGAATTGACTAAATACAAATATTATTGTTAGAATATACTTTGATTTATATTAAAGAATATTTTTTGTTGATTTATGTGTTAATGCCCGGGATTAATTATTTCCTAAATAATTTCAAAAATAGTCTGATATATTTAAAAATAAAATTTTAAAGTACTTTTTAAAAGAATTAAACTCTAAATAATAATAATAATAATCTTCTCATCAATTAAGAAATTCTCTTATCATAATATTTCTTAAGGAAAGTGATAAACACAATCAATTATATATGGAGGATGAGTGGTATTATATTAGTAGGTGGGCTTAACTTTAATTTTATTGGTAGGCATGGAGGGAACACAAGCCTAACCTAACTCTATTATTATTAGAATAAAAAACAATTCAAATGTAGTTTAAGCACAGTACATTTTGTACCCATATTCCGATGGAAAGTTACATGAAAAAAAAAAAACCCATGATACCTATCAGCACCTATAGACTCCACATATCTGCAGGATTCCTCCATTTACTATCTTTTTTTTTTTAATATAGAATAAGGGTGAGCTTCATCATTTTACTGTACTTAAAAATCTAATCTATAACTTTTTAATTAATAGAAAAATTAGACAATTTAGTGATTACTATGCTACTTTCATAAATTAATAACTACAATAAATCTAAATTTTATATCTCAAAATATTTTTAAAGAGAAATAATCATTTAATGAGACTAATTTTTAATTTTTTTATATAATGAATTTTTTTTTACTCAATAGATACTCGTTGATTATCTATATATATATATATATATTTTATCAATTATCCAAAAAGCAAGTAAGTAAAATTTTTCTTTACACACTTAAGTTACAGAATGTAAGAATTCTTTCATATTTTCAGAAATAAAAATGTTTCATATATTAATTATATGATATACCATTTCAGAGACCTTGCTATTCCTAAGCAAGTTAATTAATAATTAATTATATCCATTCATCTTTTTCTCAAAACTATTAGAAAGTTTTTTTTTTTTTGGTAAAGTTTAATTTGTTGATGTGGTTATTATTATTAATTGATATTGTTGGAATTTAATATCCAACTATATGTTAAAGCTAAAATTTACCAATAATAATTTCATTGAAATAAAGAATTGTTATGCTTGTATATATTTCTAAAAGAAGCTTTATGATGCCAAATCCCATTTACTATATATTACAACCAATGTTTCAACCTTTTGACTTTTTTATTTTTATTTATATATTTTTGCCTACTCTGACATTAAATGTAATGAATTTTATAAATTGAACAAAATCAGGATTCGACAAGTTCTTGCAGGAAATTATCATGATCAGAAAGGAGACTACTAGTTGGATTTAGTTCAGGTTTGTTATGCAAAATCGCTGCATTTCTACCCCCACAAACAAAATAAATTATTTTGTTGATTTTAGTGAGTTCAATATTATTATTTATGGAAGCAGGCCATTCAGTCTATGTTAGGAAAATAAATCTGTCATATCTTCTATATTTGTAAATAGATTGATTTGCATAGCTATAACTTTCCCTTTGTATATTTTAGACACTAATCAGTTCCTAAATATTAGGAACATATAGGAGACTTTTTCTGGCTGCTCATGTATATATAAGGGACATTCCCTTGATAATAAAATCATCTCATTCAGTTCTATTAATCTCTCCAAATTACAGTCTATACCATTACGAGCAAATATCAAATTATTATTACAGATAATCTTATGACAGGAAAGGAGCTTCAGAACATCCTTCGCAGTTTGGCTACACTACAGTTCTTACATATAGCCAACGTCCCGCCGTGTCCAGGAACCGAAAGTAGGCATATCTACCAGACCTGTAAAGCAACAAAGTTCCACAAACTCCCCAAAATCCAGCAGCAAATCCCACCCCCATGCTGATGTAAAATCCTGAGGTTATAATCTCATCTTGGTCATCTTGCATCACGACTTTTCTGCTGCCTTCGTCGATGGACGAATTATCAATTTGTTCTCCAGGGCACATGTTTGGAAGTGGCTTGCCGCAAAGTCCTGAATTCCCTTTGAATGAAGTATCATCAAAGCTCTGAAGTTGAGTGCTTGTTGGAATTTTTCCTGAGAAATTATTATCAGATAAATTTAGATAGCTCAGGAAGTTCAGGTCAGCAAGGCCCTCAGGAAGGCTACCAGAAAGATTATTTTCCGACAGATCAAGAGATTCTAATGAACTCAAGCGGCCGATCATGCGAGGAATGATTCCAGAGAACTGATTATGTGACAAATTGAGTGAAACCAATCCTGCAAGAACTGTGGTTTCGCCAGGAATTTTTCCAGTCATGTTATTACTTGAAAAATCAATGCATTTAACTAGACCAAAAGTCTTACCATACTCAAACTCTAATCCTTTCCATGCAACAACTATGTGTTCTGGATAAGTCACCATATTCATCCATCCAGTTAGATGTAATTCATCTGAAGGATATAAATAATAAGTATAGATCAAGTCATCAACCGTACCACCCTTTTTGGCCATGGCAGTGAAATTACTTATGCACCGGCCTATGCTTCCGGATATGCGATTATGGGAGAGATCCAATATCTGAATAGAAGCTAGATGGCATAGTTGCAATGGTATAGTTCCATAGAAGCGATTTGACCTCAGACGAAGAACAATCAGATTTGAAAGATTTTCCCCTAGCCATGCTGGAATTCTGCCAGCAAACCTGTTCTCCCCAAGGTCTAATATTTTGAGGCCTGTGCAATTACCAAGGGCTCGAGGCAGTTCTCCAGAGAAACTGTTGTTTCGTAAATGCAATGTCTCAACTGGGATTAGCCCGAAAGAGACTGGGATAGTACCAGAAAAGTTATTGTTCGCCAGATTGATAACTCTCAATTGTTTCCAATTCGTCCAACAATCAGGAAGCAGTCCTGACAAAGAGTTATCTGAAAGGTCAAGATAGTTCAGTTGCGAACCTGATATTGAGCACAAGTTGGATGTAGCTCCTGAAAACCTGTTTCTGGCGAGATTCAGTATTATTGTATCAAGTGGAAGTTGTGGTATTGAGCCATGAAAGCAGTTCGAGCTCATGTCAATTACAGGAATATTACCAAGTATTGATGGCAATTTCTGCACTTCACCGCTGATTTGGTTGCCGGAGAGATTCAAATTCGTGAGTGTGGGAGGAATTTCCCAAAACTGATCACTGATGCGATCTGAAATGTTAGTATTAGAGATATCAAGGTGAATGATTCTCCTTTGTGTGTGAAGCCATTGTGGAAAATAAGGCCCCAGAACGCATGAGCTCATTTTTAAGACAATAAGCTGAAAAGGGGGAGTCCAGTTAGAGTTCAAGATCAAAGTATAAGCATTACCAGAAATGTCCAAGTGCTGTAATTGGGAGAGGTTTGATAAGTGGACTTCTGAGACAACACCATCCATGTAATTTGAGGAGAGATCTAGAACTTTGAGATTAGAAAGTAGACCTGTACTTTCAGGTAGACTCCAATTCAGTTTGTTCTCAGAAAAATGCAGCTCTCTGATGAAGGAAACATTTCTAAGATCAGGAAACTCTCCTGTCAGATTATTTCTTGACAAATCAAGTGTCTCCAGGCTGCGAAGGTTTCCAAACGATCTTGGAATCTCACCTTCAAGATTATTATCAGCAAGATTAAGATGTTTGAGGGAAATCATTGCTCCGAAAGCATATGGAATTGAGCCATGTAATTCATTTCTTTCAAGGTCTAGAGAAACAAGGCTGTTGTTAAAGTTAAACAGCCAGGTAAAAATGGAAGATGCTCTGCTGTTGTAAGAAAGATCAATGACTGCAAGAGACTTGGAGGAATTGGGTAGAGACAGATGTAGGGGATTCGCCAAAGCGAGATTGCATTCTATTAAATGCAAGTTGAGCAGAGAAGGGAGTATATTAATTGCTTGTAACCAGTCTATTGCCTGATTAAGATCGATGCCACTCAGATCAAGATGCTGTAATTTAGTAAACTGATAAAGGAAAGCAAGACTTTCAACTTTGTAAAAAGAATTAATGCTAAGATCAAGAGAAACCAACTTGGAAAGGTTTCCAAGCTGATGGGGAAATTTACCCGTAAAACGACACAGAGAGAAGTTTAAATATCGCAAGTTTTTCAAGGAGCCAATGAACTCTGGTATGGAGGTTTCACTTCCATTGAACATGCTCATGTCCAAGTAAGTCAAATGTGGCAGCTCAAGCAATGAAGAGCTTATCTCTCCTTCGAAAGGCATAAAAGAGTACGCAGAAGGTTGATGATGAATTGTAGGACGGAGGTCGAGCCCATAAACATGGCCGGATTTTTCATTGCACCAAACTCCTCTCCATTTGCAGCAATCTTCCTCCTTGGAATCCCATGAAGAAAGCTGATTATCTCTATCCACAAGGCCATCTTTAAACTTGAGAAGAGCTTGCTTCTCCCGCAAAATGCACTTGATAACTTTAAACTCTGTGACATTACTAAAGCTAGAGTTGTTTCCAACTGTAGTTCGCATGCACAGCAACCGTAAAAGAAGAAAGACAAGGAAATACTGGAGACAACTTCCTTCCATTGTTGTAAACAAGATTGTCTGTCTTGAATAAAGATAGGTATATAAAATAAAAATTAATTTAAACGATCAAGTTTGGTCATCTTTTTTAGACTTGCTGCAGGAAACTCGACATCAAGGGCAAGGAAATTTCTTCAGCTGTCAATACCGGCTACTTGACTAGCGCGTAGTAGTCATTCAATCTTCCAAAGAATGCCATTATTATTTTTTTATTTTTGAGTAGAACAGTATTATATTAATGAACTAGAGGACAAACCTCCAAATGCCATTATTGGGTACGGGAATATTAGTCCAAATAAATAAACACGCAATTGGGTGGTAGAAGACTTGGAACTGCATTGCAAGCTGCTGGCTACTAGCCTCTCCCAATTGAGTAGTTGTAGCTCAATTCTAATCGTTAGTGGCCTCATTATCTACGTCAGGTGAATCTAACAAGCTAAGTTAAACATATTGAGTGGTGTTAGCTATTTAATGCTAACTGAATAGCTTGCTTAGCTATTTAAAGTCTGGACTTCATAAAGAACCCATATTAGTGCTAACTATGGTCTGTTTATAGATAAGGTGCTGCAGCAGTATAAAAGGTATTGATTTCTGAAATGTTAAGCACCTGCTTGCTGTTAAGTTCCTCAATTTCCATTACAATAACTTTGAAAACCATTCCTCTATGTTTTCCCATTATATAAATATAAACACTGTTGTTAGAATTTAATTTAATTTATATTATAAGAATATCTTTTTATTGATTTATGTGTCAACTGCTAAAGTTTTTTTTTTTTCAAATAATTTTAGAAATAGTATGATATACTTAAAATTAAAATTTTAAAATACTCCTTAAAAGAATTTAACTCTAATAATAATAATAATAATAATAATAATAATAATAATAATAACACTCTTCTCATCAATTAAAAAATCTCTTTTAGTATTTTTTAAAGAAAGTATTAAATGTAATTAATTATATATATGAGTAGGGTTATATAAAATCCGCCATGGAATAAGTGATAGGTGGGCTTAATTTAGATAGAGTAGGGTGTAATCGAATCGAGTCGGGGTGTAATTGAGTCGAGTTGAGTCGAGTTAAGTTTTGACTAATTTAAATTTAGTTTGTTTACAATCGAGTCGAACTCACCATGTCAATTGATGTTCACGAAATGTTCTCTAGTTTAAACGAGTCTAAACAAGTCTAAAAAAATTTTAAAAAATATAAATTATAAATTAAAATAAATATTTTATATTAGGATTTAATTTGCAAGTTTAACAAAGGTTATAGTTTATTTTGTAAGTTTAATAAAAGTTAATACAGTTTGCATCTGCAGGTTTCAATGTGTCAGAAAAATGTGCCAACTAACTACCACGTACTCTATTACGAATTTCGTAACGAAGAGTTTATTTTGTTAACGTTTGAAATATTGTGGTTTAATTGATAGAAAAAATTGAATAGAATTTAATTTGATGAAAGTAACTCAAAAAGTTGAAATTTTTTATATAATTTTTCCTAAAAAAATCATTCATTTACCTTTAAACTATTATTAAGTCTCTTTTTTCATCATTGTTGTTAATGCTGTTCTCATCATTATTAATTGAATTTTAATTGATATTGTTGGAATTTAATATCCAACTGTGCTAAGCTAAAAAATTTATTAATAGTATACATAGTATACACATTTTCTTCTGTAAGGAATTCCTATGCTTGTATATAGGGAATATCTCGAATTAATTTAAATTTTGTATTAGAGAAGCTTTATTATACCAAAAAAAAATTACATAAAAATTTTGAATTTATATTTGAAGGGGACTAATAATAGCATCTCTAGTCCGTATTGGCCATTTTCCTTTCACAATGTGTTGCAACCATTATTGTGTCAACCTTTGGACTTCTGCAAAAAAATTTTAGGCCTAGCATGACATTACATGTATTAAATTTTAAAGAATATAATTTTGATATTTAGATTCTACTAAATTCTAATACAACAAGTCCTCCTTTATAGCCCAATGGCTTAAGTGATAGATATTATAATGTGAGGTCATTGATTTGATCCCCACTCCTTCCCCTGATCTCCCGGTTGTTAAAAAATTAAATTCTAAAAATCAACATAAAATTTAACTTTAATGTTAATTGATAAAAATTAGTTCAAATAACAATGCAAATAATGAAATTGGTTTCAAAATATATATTTACGAAGTTTTTAAATGTTTTGAGTTTATAGAAATATATTTTGTTAATTTTTAAAAAATTTTAAAAAATAAAAAATTTCTATAAACCAAAAAATATTTAAATTTTAAAAATTTACAATCAAATGATATATATTTAAAAAAATAATTAAAAATTTTCATGCACTCAATAATTTTTAACAATTTTTAAATCTATAAAAGATTTTAAAAAATTATTGGTAATTAGATCATGAACACTTGAATCCTGCGAGCACCAAAAAGCTAAAGGAATTTGTGAGATTTCTCACACAAACACCCCGATGCATGAGTTCTATGACTGTGTATGAGAATGATAAAGAATAGAAAGAGTAGAACGTTGAAAATGAATAGAATAGAAAAGAATAAGGGGTATATATAGGGCACTTTACTTAATGAAATAGGAATTCCTTACTCAAATAGGAATTTTTTCACTCTTGCTATATTGGCATACTTCTTCCTTTATAAAATTTTATACTTCTTTTGGACCTTGAAATGCTGTACTTTCTTATTCCGAGCTTCATGATGACTTGGGGTATACGTGTATAGAAAATTTTTAATTTGTTTTAAACATGTATCACTTACTTGTAAAATTTTCTTCGGTGGTAAATTCTCCATGATAGACTGTAGCTCATTTCTCCTATCCTAATCGACTTTTCTTGACGAGTATTCCGCGAATTCCCTACCTGACCCAGTTATAGATTTTTAATTTTTTTAAAATTTTCTAGGTCTATAGAAAAATATGTTTTCATTTTTTTAATTTTTTAAAAATTAAAAAATATTTTTTAAACATAAAAATTTTAAAAACTTCATAAATATATATTTTGAAACTAATTTCATTATTTTCATTGGTATTTGAAGTAATTTTATTAATTAGCGTTAAAGTTAAATTTTATTTTGATTTTCAAAACTTAATTGTAAAAATTCTTTCAAGAAGAGTTCAATATAATTAAATTTTTAAAGATTAAGGTTCATATGGAATACAAAGGTCAAATGTAAATTTTAGGGTAAAATTCAGGTGCAGTTTGCACTTTATCCCATATATATAGTAACTTATTGGAATAAAAAATTACAATGTTTATAATTTGTTGTAAATTTATGACAACCTTTAAAACTTGGAAAAGATATCATTATTTGATAAATTAGTTGCAGTGTTAGCACAATATGTAATTTAGTCAAAATTAACAAAAAATGTCATTTGAGATGGCTATTGTTAAAATGGTGGTGTGGACAATTTTTTTATTAATTTTGACTAACGTACTGTAAATTATTATAAAATTACAAATAATTTATGAAAATAGGAGATTTTTACCAAATTTTAAATTTTGTAATAAATTTAGAACAAGTCACAGATATTGTTACTTTTAGTAGCAATTAACCATATATAGATTAGAATATTTTTATATTTTATTAAAGACACGACTAGTTGGATTTATTTCAGGATTTGTTATACAAAATTGCTGCACTTATAAACAAAGTAAGTTATTTCATTGGCTCTTCAAGCAAATATCAAATTATTATTACAAACAACCTAAAGCAGGAACGGAGCTTATAGTTTCAAAACATCCTTTGCATTTTGGCTATACTCACTCCAACTCTTACGTATAGCTAATCTCCTGTCGAATCCAGGAACCGAAAGTAGGCATGTCTACTAGATCTGTAAAGCAATAAAGTTTCACGAACTCCCCAAAATCCCGTAGCAAATCCCACCCGCATGCTGATGTAAAATCCTGACGTTATAATCTCATGCTCATCTTGCATCACGACATTTCTGCTGCCTTTGTCGATGGAGGGACGATCACTTTGTTCTCCAGGGCACATGTTTGGAAGTGGCTTGCCACAAAGTCCTGCATTCCCTTTGAATGAAGTATCATCAGAGCTCTGAAGTTCAGTACTTGTGGGAATTTTTCCAGAGAAATTGTTATATGATAAATTTAGATAGCTCAGAAAGTTCAGGTCAGCAAGCCCCTCAGGAAGGCTACCAGAAAGATGATTTTCGGACAGATCAAGCGATTCCAATGAACTCAAGAGACCGATCATGCGAGGAATGGTTCCAGATAACTGATTGCGTGACAGATTGAGCGAAACCAATCCTGTAAGGGCTGTTGTTTCGCTAGGAATTTTTCCAGTCAAATTATTACTTGAAAGATCAATGCACTTAACAAGACCGAAAGTCTTACCGTACTCAAACTCTAATCCTTTCCATGCAACAACTATGTGTTCTGTAGATGTCACCATACACATCCTCCATTTGAATTCAATTCATCTAAAGGATATGAATAATAAGTATAGAGCAAATCATCAACTGCAGCACCCTTTTTGGCCATGGCAGCAAAATTGCTTATGCACCGGGCTATGCTTCCGGATATGCTATTGTGGGAGAGATCCAATATCTGAATAGAAGCTAGTTGGCACAGTTGCAATGGTATCGTTCCATAGAAGCGATTTGACCTCAGACGAAGAACAATCAGATATGAAAGATTTTCCCCTAGCCATGCTGGAATTCTGCCAGAAAACCTGTTCTCCCCAATGTCTAATATTTTGAGGCCTGTACAATTACCAAGGGCTCGAGGCAGTTCTCCAGAAAAACTGTTGTTTTGTAAATGCAATGACCCAACCGGAAGAAGCCCAAATGAGCCAGGGATAATACCGGAAAAGTTATTGTTTGCCAAATTGATGACGCCCAACATTTGCCAATTCATCCAACAATCAGGAAGCTGTCCTGACAAAGAGTTATCTGAAAGGTCTAGATAGTTCAGTTGCGAACCTGATATTGAGTACAAGTTGGATTTGGATATAGCTTCTGAAAACCTGTTTCTGGACAGATTCAGTATTGTTGTATCAGGAGGAAGTTGTGGTATTGAGCCATGAAAGCAGTTCGAGCTCATGTCAATTACAGGAAAATTACCAAGTATTGATGGCAATTTCTGCACTTCACCGCTGATTTGGTTGCCGGAGAGATTCAAATACCTCAATGTGGGAGGAATTTCCCAAAACTGATGACTGATGAGATCTGAAATATTAGTATTAGAGATATCAAGGTGAATGATTCTCCTTTGTGTGAGCAGCCATTGTGGAAAATGAGGCCCCAGAATGCATGAGCTCATTTTTAAGACAATAAGCTGAAAAGGGGGAGTCCAGTTGGAGCTCAAGGTTAAAGTATAAGCATTACCAGAAATGTCCAAGTGCTGTAACTTGGAGAGGTTTGAAAAGTGGATTTCTGATAATTTGAGGAGAGATCCAGAACTTCGAGAGCAGAAAGTAGGCCTGTACTTTCAGATAGACTCCAATTCAGATTGTTCTCAGAAAGATGCAGCTCTCTGATGAAGGAAACATTTCTAAGATCAGGAAACTCTCCTGTCAAATTATTTTTTGACAAATCAAGTGTTTCCAGGCTGCAAAGATTTCCAAACGATCTTGGAATCTCACCTTCAAGATTAGTATGAGCAAGATTAAAATTTTTAAGGGAAATCATTGCTCCTAAATCATATGGAATTGAGCAATCTAACTTGTTTCTTTTAAGGTCTAGAGAAACAAGGCTGTTGTTGAAGTTAAACAGCAAGGGAAGACCGAAGGTGTTAGATTGTTGTAAGAAAGATCAATGACTGCAAGAGAATCCAAAGGCATTGGGAAGATATAGATGTAGGGGATTCACCAAAGAGAGCTCGCAGCGACTTAAATGCAAGTTGAGCAGAGAAGGAAGCATATTAATTGCTTGAAACCAGTCTTTTGCTTGACTAAGATTGATGCCACTCAGATCAAGATGCTTTAGTTCAGGAAAATGAGAAAGGAAAATGAGACTTTCAACTTTGTTAACGAAATTATCGCTAAGATCAAGAGAAACCAACCTGGAAAGGTTTCCAAGTTGATGAGAAAATTTACCGGTAAAACGACAGTCAGAGAAGTTCAGATATTTCAGGTTTTTCAAGGAGCCAATGAACTCTGGTATGGAGGTTTCACTTCCATCGAACATGCTTATGTCCAAGTAAGTCAAATGTGGCAGCTCAAGCAATGAAGAGCTTATCTCTCCTTTGAGAGGCATATAAGAGGACCAAGCAGGTTGATTATCAATTGTAGGGCGGAGGTCGAGCCCATAAACATGGCCAGATTTTTCATTGCACCAAACTCCTCTCCATTTGCAGCAATCTTCTTATTTAGAATCCCATGAAGAAAGCTGATTATCTCTATCCACAAGGCCTTCTTTAAACTTGAGAAGAGCTTGCTTCTCCCTCTTTATGCACTTGATGACATTGAACTCTGCCACACTATTGAAACTGGTGTTGTTTGCAACTGCAGTTCTCATGCACAGCAACCATAGAAAAAGAAATACAATAAAATATTGGAGACAACTTCCTTCCATTGTAAAGAAGATTATTTGTCTTGAACAAAGATAAGTATTTCAAATAAACCGGGAATTCGAGAGTGAGCTGCTAAATATATCAAATGGTAATCTATTTATAGGTTCGAAAAATTTTCGGACATCAACTAAAAATTAATTTAGATGATCAAGTCTTGCTCTCATCATTCTTTTCCTCCTCCAGTTGTCCCTGTTTTGGCCATTATTTCCGACCAAGTTCTTGCTTTTAGACTTGCAGGATACTTGGCATTGACGTCAACTTGGCCGGTGTATTAGTCAGAACAGTCTTAGCACACAGACATGCAATTGGGTGGAACAACATAATGGAAGTTGTTGTCGGGATCAGCACTTAAAAAGAATAGCATAAGTGATTGTGCTTTTCTAGTTTTACTTCGGACACAAAGTATATGAGTTAACTGTATTCATTTATACTTACAATTCTTTTGTGAATTCTAGTCTTCAGTAACCTCATTATTTGCATCAACAAGGTAATTTAACAAGCTAACTATGGCCTGTACATAAGGTACTGCAGCAGTATAAAAGGTATTCGTTTCTATGTTAAGCACCTGCTTCTGTTAAGTTCCTCAACTTCCATTCCAATAAGTATCAAAAGCATTCTTCCATGTTTTTCCATTATCAAAATTGTGTTATTTTCCAACAATTAGATACTGAAAAATTCTTACCTATTCCGAGTGTATTACACTCAACTTTTAGATTTGTGATACTTAGTGTACGTGTCATTGCCAAGCGTAAAACATCCAAAAAATAGGTTGCATATCCGACAGTTGGATTTAATACTCTAATTGTATATATTTTCCCATTATTATTTTCCTTATTAATTAGGCTGTACAATGGGAGTCTTTCTATAGAACTTTTCACAAAATCATTAAATTATCCACATTACTTGCATCCATATGTGAGTTTGGAGTAAACTTGATACATAAGTGATAGGAAAAGCATAACTTAGCAAAATATCACCTTCAAAGAGAAGCCAATATTACTGATAGTGACACAGAAATTTTATCCTATTCCATTAATTTAGCTGATCAAGTAATTGGTACAAAAGTGATAGCATTAGGACAAACTCTCCTTCATAGTGAAGACATGTCACTGACAGAGAATAGTTAATGCTCTATGGATGAACCATGGCAACAGCATTCAATCCTGTAACAGTATGCATCCGTTAGCCTTAGAAATCCTTACCTACCTTTCCAATAAGCTCTATAATCATGTCTCCATGTCTCCCCATGACTAAAACTGTGCGAATGTCCTGTAGTTGAGCTCCAATTCCCATGAGCACCATAGTCATATACCTCACCATGCACCCAAGGACGGTATCCTGGTGGATAAGCAGGATGATGATGACATGCTCCACGTAGTGGCGGTGGCGATCCGTGCATGTATGGTGGCGGTCGGTGATGCAAAAATGGAGGTGGAGGTGGTGGTGGTAGTGGTGGGTAATAGGCATAAGGTGCAGGAGGATAAGGACTTTCTTGTGTTCCCTGCGTTGGGTAGATAACTTGTGCAGAAGGGTCAGTCTCCTGGGAGTTATCTTCTGATTCCAGGGGCGGATAGTGAATTGCAGGCGTTGAGTTATCAGCTTCTGATGCTGGAGGTTGAATTGAATTTGACTCATGATGATGATGAACAACCACTGAGTATCCAGTGATCTCAGTTGTTGGGACATGAATCCCCATATCTTTAGCCTGTGCATTGACCTTGTAAGAGAAATTCAATAATCCATTTGGCTTCCCTTCTGGAGACCTGACCTGATAATTCACAAACCTGGTGATCCCACAACTTTCTTGGATTAAATCCTTCAAGGGCACACGAACTTCCCCAATAGTTTTATCTCCAAAATAAAGCCCTTCATGGCGCAGATCAAAGTGAACGAAGATATGATCACAGTCTACAAATGATACCTCATTCAGATCAAACTTCATCTCATGGTTCCACTCGGGATTCCCATCATCTTCTTTGTCTGTGGGTGTTCTCTGTTGCTGAACCTGCTTCAGTTTCTTGTCATGATCTTCACTCTCAAGCGAAACAAGCACATACACTAGCAGTTTCTGGAAGAAATTGAATGCTTTTAGATCGTTGCAGTACATGATCTTGAGTTCCATGGATTTTGATTCCATTGATGAATATAGATTTTGATGCCCAATTCTCAGATCCTTTTTTTCTTCTGCTATATATACAAAAAGTGATAGAAGCTAAGAAACCAACCAGTCAAACTGTGAATTCTCACCTGTAATATGCCATATACAGCAGAGACGAAAACTCGCACTAATTGAATTGAGCCGAGTCCACCCCTTTTGGTAAAATTGGTAGCAAGAGTGCCCACGTGTTTTGGACCGTTGTGTACTTTATTATGGATGTAATCACCTGCAGACCCCAAGTTTGCATCTTTATGGTCTGGGTGCAAGAATTAATAAAAAAAAATTCATTGAATTGACCCCACACGGACCAGATCTTAATGATAGACATGTGGTGCTCAAGAATCGTGTGTGCATAGTAATGTCCAACAAGCCGATGTAGCTTCCAACATCTACATCAAATTTGACAGTGTTGCCTTTATCCCAAAGGCCGTCCAATTTTAACTATATACAGTAGCATATCTGATCCGATGGCACTAAGGACATCTTTCAACAATAATCTCCACAAGTGCATGGTCCACGTTTGAAATGGTGGAATCAGAGTGTGGCCATCCCCATAAACTCTTACATTTTTTCCTCACTTTGATCACAGTCCTTGGCTAAGAATTCAGAAGCCCAAATACAGTGGCCAACTTTTCACTGGGTGCATACAACATCACGCAGTAAAAAAGTTCATATTTAGGATGTGCCCTTCTCGTTGACTCCTGTCCATTATTAGTCTTTCCATTCCAACCGTTTGTGTATGACCCATCCCCAGCCACAAACGTACAAGCCTTGTCTTTTAATCTCAAGTCATGTGACTCATGTGGCCTGAAATTTTCCTCAACCCGCTATTCTTCATTAGAGTTTGATCCTATCAGAATCACATCCATTGTCCGCAGCAACATCAGAGCCATGGTATTTGGCATGATCAACAGACCCACGGATCATGACATTCCAGAGGAAAGGGTCAGAGTTAAGAGGCAGACAAAAAGGAGTAGGCAAGAGAAATGGAGCCATGTTGAGAGTATTGAGCAATAAAGTTGGTGAAGTGGTAGTATTAATATATAAATTTTAACCCAACAATTTTGGGACAATCACTGAGCTTACCAGCCCACAATTACATTGTAATTAGTGGTAACGAAATTTGACGAGAAATCAAACTTTTATAGCACAAGAAGAGAAAAGAATTCCTTTCCTTTGAATCAACTGGGCAAAGAATATACAAATATGTTGATGTTTCAGAAACTACAAGAATAGTGGTAGCATAAATCACAAATTCCTAATCAATTTTCAGTGCTATAAACAAAAGAGCAATATAAAGAGGGGGAAAAACTAAAGGAGAAAAAAAAAACTTTGCAAATATTCAGTGCAGCTACTCCTATCAAAGGGTTTGAGGAAGCACTGGGTTTGAGTCTAGCACCTTTACACCATCTTCATCCATTGATATCTTACTCCAACCAGAATTTCTGAGGGAGAAAATCTTAGGCCGGTCAAACACGCTTCCTCTGAAACCTGTAATCTTCGATGAGACCATTGGCATTACAAGAACTGCAGATGCATTGATCGAGTCCTCTCCAAAACCTAGTGATAAAGAACAAGCAGCCTGCCAAAAAAGAAGATGGAAAAAGTTAGTTTTTGCTAATTCCTAATTCATAGATACTCCCATTATTTGGTGACCAGAAATGAAAGATAATTTCGATCGGTGTTAACCTTTGCCTTGGCCATCATCTCCATGACTTTTGCCATTGTTGCTTGCACAAGAGTTCTTGGGTCTTTATTTTGTGCATCTTCTGCAGGGTTAATCAGCCTGTACCACATGCAGGACAAAACTGATGAAATCCACAGGTACATACAATCTAATATGGCACAAATATGTACATATCCTACAACAGAACTGGTTCCATATGATTGCATTTTCCATACAGTATAAAGTCATTAATCATGCTACTTAAACTTTGTTTTTTGCTGTTTTGGAAGATTTTAGAAAACAAGCACTCAGAAGCGTAAGCAACGAAACTTGAATAAAGTTGAAAAAGGTAATATTTTGAAGGTCATTGAGAATCACAATAATGAATTAACTCCAAGAACCAGCATTTTTTCTTATGCGAGTAGTAAACTAAAAGATGCAAGAGAAGGGAACCCAAATAGCAAAAAGAAAGAAAATTGAAGCAAACTTCACAAGTACTGTTTGGAAACTAGCTTCAAAGGGAGAAAAACAAATGTATTTTCAAAACGTATTTACCATTGTACTCTTATTAAATAGCTTTAATTTGTTCAAACATGAATGGAGTATTAGTAAGCAGAATTCTACTTTTATTTCTTGTTCCTCATTTCCCTTCAGTTCCTCTTCAAAAGGAAATGAAAAATGGTCTTACACAGGAATTGGGAAGTGTAATTTCCCTTCATTTCCTCTCTCTCAAGTCTCAACCTCTCTCACCTCTCTCAAATCAAACAAGCTATTAATTCCTTACAGACTAAGATCCTCACACTATAAGCATAACCTGTTGTTATATGACATCCACGTATCTCTTGATTTCAAAATGAACACAATTTCACGGGGGGATTAAATGGACATGATATATCATATTAATAACAACTTGAGAGGATCTACCGCAGAGCTGAACAGAAAAATGGGTGGTCCAAAACTTCAAAGTCTTCACAAATTTTAGAGAAAAAAGATATTGTCTAAATGAATGGTACCTGTCTGATTCGCTTGTAACACTTGAAGACACAATTGACACTAAAGATGCATTATCTTTGATTTCACCACCTGAAAATTCCAATATATGTTTCAAATTTTATCCTTGTAGAATGACATTTTGTACAAACCATATAAAATTTACCTCTTGGCTCATCAGGTGCCAGCAAAGAAATGCCAATGAAAACACACATCATTCCTAGTATGAACATCGTAGTCCTAAGTGCATCAAATACCTGTCACAACAAAATAAGTGTAAGTGCTGATCTAAATTCCTACTTCAGATGTATATTTATCCAAAAAATAATGTAAGAAAGACTGAATTGTCAAGATCTGAATACATCCAACACAGGCAAAAAAAGCCAGTAATTTGCATCAGCTTGCATATCATCATTCACCCAGAAAATTCCAGATTCAAACTAGAACACAATGGAGAAAGGGTCTGCATCAACTTGGTGCCCGATGATGTATAGATTAATAATCACGCCATTCAATTTTAACGACAAGAACTCAAAGGGAGCAAAATCATCACTTGCCTAGGCAATTCAAGAGTCTAGGCAAGAACATATGTGGAGCAAGGATCTGTATCAACTCAGTGCCTATAAGAGAATTGTGCACCCAAAATTTTAAGGACAACTACCCAAAACAAACCTAAAAAAGGCTAGATAAACGGGTTTTGTGCCATCGTGGTAAGTTAAACTTTTATCATGGAGAGAGACTAGGCCGAATTCATTTATATATACAGTTCAATAATTCACAACATCAACAACTAAATTTTAGGATCACAAAGGATAAAGTTTTTGTATTTCCTTTTTGCAATCCAGACCCAGAGAAAACATCACTGAACCAAGTTGCTACTCGATAGCTCTAAATCTATTAAAGTTTGTTGACCCAACAACAAAAACAATGATAAAACTGAATTGCACAGAGAGAAAGAGGACCTGATATTCCTGAAAGTATACGAATCCTGTACAAATGGAGAAGAAAGTCCAAACAATTTGAAACATTGGAACAATAACAATTGCATCAAACAGCGACAAACCTTCGTTCAACCTCGTCATCTGCACAAGTAGACAGTTCGAATCTGATCAGAAGTTTAATAAATCATTATCTCCACCAGGAAAAGCGATTTTGATATGGTAAAGGCAAGAAAATTTATGTCATTTCTGCTACAATCTTACCCAAAATCCAGCTGTACTAAGAAATAAAAGAATCAGGGAGTATGTGAACCAGCTGTGCAACTGGTAACCATTAGACATAGTCAATCTTAGCAGATTAGATCTGGAATGAAAAAACTTGTCATCAGAATAAAAACATGAAAGCCCAATTTTCCATCATGTCTTAGAAGCACAACTATAACAAAACATACAGAGATTTTGCAAACAGCACTGAACATGATCCTACTGCACCAGAAACTACAGCATATGAAAAGGGAAGAAGCATCTGCCAGTAAGGTCTAAGGTCTTGTCCAGAAACAGCAACCAAAATTTCTCCTCTCCTGCATATGACAAATATTGGTTAAGAGAAAGAAAAAGACTGACTAGGAAATTTATTCCTAGACAAATTATAAATAAATGGAGAAAAAGAAAAAAACAAGAATAATAGACACAATGAAAGAGCCAGTTACCAAAACTTACCGGTAAATGTAATGATGGAGAGCAACGACTAAGACCAAAATCATACAGTAAAGAAGGAATGTCATGTTACTGTATTTCTCTGCCAATTGCTCTGGTGTGTATACTGATAGGATCCCAAAAGAATTTTTAAAAAAAAAAAACAGAGAGAGAGAGAATGAATTAACTTTTCTAATCATACAAAAAATATTGACAAAGTTAATCACCACAGGTGAGAACAAAAATTTGAAAACTCAAATTTCAGAATAAAAATCATTTTTTGGGACTTAAAAAAAACACAACTAGAAGATTCAATATATGAGCATTTTTCAAATTTTTAAATCATTGGACTGTTGTTCAGTACCACATTATTACACAAAGAGCCACCCAATCCGATAATATTCATTGTTCTAGTTAAAGAAATCAATAGTAAGTCTTTTAACATAACATATGTTCCAAAGGAAATAAAAAGACAAAAAAAAAAAGGTGCTAGCAATGACTGGACAAGTAATTTTGGGCATGACAACATGTTTACAACACCAATTTTAAGACGCAATGTTATCATACCAGCAAAAATAGATCAGAGTGTCAGGCTATACACAAGCAAGCAAGTAACAGAAATTAATCACACAATGTTTCAGAGAAATTCATGTACCAGGAGACTGGTGGTTGCCAAAGGCAACAAGGAAAACATTCCCCAGAACAATAAAGGCTGTGGCAACAAGGATTCTGTAAAAATAAAAGCAAATTAATTAATTGCAATCACCTTTATAATAACAACATGGAAAATGAAATTTCACACTGTGACAGTTCTCAAAAATAGCTAAATTCAGGCTTTAACATACTTAACAGTCACCATTTTGTTCAACACGAAGTAAGCAAATGCAATGTTGGAAACAAATTGAACTGATCCCAAGGCAGCAAGAAGTGACTGCAGAGCAAGAGAGATGCAAAAAATAAATAAATTGATAAGGGAAAAAAGAAGGAAAAGATGTCCAATCCCTACTAGAACTCCACATAAAGAAGATAGTAAGAACTAGCAAAGCAGTAGTATATCATCCACACTGACCTGAGCAGCATATCCAAATGAAATAAAATTAAGACAATTTCCAAGAAAGAAAAATACAATACCTGCACACCAAATATCACATATTTAACAATGAGATAACAAGTTATTAATTTGTATTATTAAATGAGAAAGCAAAATAATCTAGAACAAATGAGACCATAACTTACCAACTCTCCAAGATTGGAAGTATATGATAGGCTTCAAATGACTCTTCCCACTTACTCCAACATTGTCTAGTGTAGAATGTCTTTCTCTCTGCAAATAGTTTAGCCAGATTCCTTAAAGCTATAGGTTGGTAAAATCTGTTCATACCCATATTGAACTCAGAAGTTAACAGCCCACTAGCACTAAAGCTCATACAGGTCCTACATTATCAAACTAAACTAATTACTATTGCTAGCAATTAGTAAAGAGACAAAGTACACCAATGCAGAACTTGCATCAGAACAGCCTATATTGACTGATCCTGTAAAGTTGTAGAATGAAAGTCCTACATGAACTCAAGCACAAATTTATACAAATTATGTGAAAACTGTAGGGCTCTCAAAACATGTTAAGAATGTTTATAATGCCTAAAAGAATGCTACAATTTGACAAAAACATTCAGCAAGGGGAAAAAAAAGGAGAAATAGAGAGAACATGGCATACCTCAGTATGACCCAGTTTAAGAAGATTAGTTCCAAAATTGATGGCAATGCTGCCAAAGAGATTAATAAAAGCTCCAATGATCCACTCCCCCATAGATTACAGGTTGTGAAACTGAAGAAGAGAGCTCACAGCCAACATGCAGTAGTTGAAATCCAAAAGCTATATATGAGATTTGATGATTGATGATTCTCACAACCAACACAGACGTATTCAGAGAAACACCAAATTCCAGGAAGTAACAATCGCCAGACGGAAATTGAATGTAAATTTATGTCCTTTACCTGCAAAAGTTGACAGATTGTATAAAATTTGAGTTGTGATTATGCACAGCTGATAAAATTCTACCTCAATTGCTGTCAGATTTAGAAGATGGGGTCTTAAAGAGGTCATTCAGAAAAAAGGGCACTTAAGAATGAGATCATAAATTAAAAAAGAACTGAAATTTAACCACCCAGAACAAAAAAAAAAGTGACATACTTACATCATGATCTAGTAAAGTAGAATGATAGAAATGCAGATCAACCAAAAGCACCCAGATGGTGAAATAAGGATTATAAATAGAAAAAGAATTGAAAACATAAAAAAAACAGCGAAGAAACAAAAAGAAAACAGATTTTACCTGGAAACAATCCACAAAGTAGAAGAATAATGCAAACCCACAACTTTGTTCCTCTCAATCTCTAAATCTCTATAATAAATTGATATGAATGCAGCCGATCCAAAAAAAAATATATGAATAAAATTTGTTAATATTTTTTTCTTTGTTGTGTCAACGTGTTTGTCAAGGTAGAAAAAAAATTTTCAAAAAAAAAAAAGAGAGAGAGAAAGAATTCTGAGCTTTTTTTTTTTTGTATAAATTGCATTGAAATCTGGCGAAAAAATTATAGGAACGAGAGGAGAATTTGACGGGTCTCAGGCGGGGTTGTGTGAAGTTGCAGAGAAGAGAAGGAGAAGCAAGAATGGTGAAGAGTCAATTAGCAAAAAACGGTGATGCTTTACCTTACCTTATTGACCGCTATTGCGTCCTTAGTCGTCTACTGTCGGCGCACCAGTCTCCATCACCTCGGCTCGCTCCAAATTTCATTCTTTTTACCTTGGGAGCTTTGATTTGTGTGGCAACAAAATCAATCTTTTATTTACACTTTAATTTTCCAAATATTTATATTTTATATAAATAATTTGTTTTAGAATCATATTTTTTTGTTTTTTTAATCTGACACATTTTTTAAAAAATAATACAAATTATTAATACGAACAATTTTTAACAAAGGTTTAATGAACTCTCACTATACATATGAATATTAACAGATTAAAAATCTTCATAATATTCCTTTCAAAAAAAATCTTCATGATTTTTATAAATAAAAATATGAATCGGACATTTCCGATTGACATAAAATAAATTTTTAAATCATTTGAATTAATTTATATAAACAGATAATGATAAGGAATTTAAAAGATGATACGTGAAATGAATTAATATAGTTGAAAGTTGTATCACTTGATTGTGAGTAAAAAGTATATATTGAACCGATAAATAGTCAAGTAATCACTTCTATTTAAAGATATTTTAAAATATTGAGTTCAAATTTTATCATTAATTTATAAAATTTATTTTATTTAATTTAAAAGAAAAAAATTATTTTTATTACACAGTTTGTTAATATTTTAGTCCTATAATTATTTATTAATTAAGAAATGTATTAATGTTAGTTCTTAGAATATTTTGATTTTGTGAATACTTTTCTACAAGCAAAGTAGGACTTTTGCTTATAATAATATAAATAAATTGAGACTTTTCCTTTAGTTACTAGAAGAGGGAATATTCGTGAGTGATAATCAAAGTCAGAATGCATAAAAATTGGTATATTTATCTTGGTTTTATGAAAAATGGCGCTTCATAAATAGGAGTTAGTTTCTAATTATGCCAAATTGAATGTATTTGGATGTGTACATGAACTTAGATTAGATTAATTACAATTATAATCAAAACTCTAGAACATACAAATTATAATTTATGTTTAAAAATTAACTTTTTTTAGCTGACTAAAGTGATTTAATCTTCGAGCAAAAGAGTAAAATTTAAACTCTATTCTTTACATCAGAATATTTATACCTTTTACTATTTAAAACCGAGTAATACCCTAATTGAACTTTAGATATATATATCCTTTTACACATTTAAATAAAAAAAAAGTCAAAGAAAAAGATAGCTATTGACCCATTACAGTTGCAATCTGCAAATCTTATTACCATATTTTGATCAAGAGGAAGGCTGCTGCAGCTTGTAGCAGCCTAAAACGTCTTAAAGATAGATTATAGTTGAGATGATAAAACTAACACAATAAGACCAAATTGGGTTTGTGTTTTGATTATGGCTTGGGAATTAGCTGCTGGCACCTTTGGCTCTTTGGTGATTTCTTTTCGTCCCAGACGGTAGGACAGGAGGCAAGAAGATTCACCTTTTTGTTACTGTTGTTACATGTTGCAGACACGTGGCGTGAATGGTGGCTTTATTTTGTTACTTTTAGTTATGTGTTGTTGTTACTTTTGGGTTGCAGCCTGCAGGTAGATGTGATGGTGCTTTCCAAGCCCCTACCATATATAAAATTCAGCTCTCTCTCTCTCTCTATTATACTATTTTTTATTCAATTCCACACAAATTCATTTCATTTTATAAATTTCAAATAGAATGAATTTTGAGATAAATTTTTATTAATTCTGATAAAAAAATTTATTAATAAAATATGTTTGATTCAATGAATTATTTATAAAAATAAATTTTATATTTTATTATATTATATTTGGTATAAATTTAGAATTCAAATTAATTTTTAATTTTAATCAAAAATATATTTTTAAATAGAAAGATATTTTTGAAATAAAAATAATGAGTATTTTAATTATTTCAAAATATAGATTTAAAAGTTTTTTAATTCATTTGGAAGTTCCATCGTTTTGTTAGGATTTGATATAGTTAATTTCATCAATTTAAAATTTTAAAATTACAAACGAATTTTATAACATATTCATTTAAATCAAACATATATCATCCATGTCCAGTCACTTTTTGATTAAAAAAAAATTGTCTATCGTGATTTGTTATTGGAGTACATATGGTATCCAGAGTTTATAATGGATTAGTGTTGTCCACTATGCTTCTTATCTTATAAATGAAATTTCTAATTTAGTTGTTAAAAAAAAGTAAATCTATATCTATATCTATATATATTAAATGTTGAGCTTCAAAGTCATTTAACATAAATTTTGACACGTATCACTCTTCATAATTCAGTATTCAACTCTAAATGTTTATATGTTAAGTTCTAAAAATTTACAATATTTTTCTATTAAAAAATAAAAAACTCTTAGAGTGTGTTTAGATACAAACATTTAATTTGAAATCTTAGATTTCAAATATTGAAATTTCAAATACAATGATTTCAAATAACATGTAGTTACATGTCATTTCAAATCCTCATTAAATAAATTATTAAATTCATTGTGAATTTGTTTGAAATCCTCATAATATAAATCCATATAGTTTCCAAACAAGAGATTTTAATGAAATCCAAATTTATACTCAAATCTTTTACATCCAAACATAGCATTATTTTAAACTACAAATTTTAAATAGATAAACTTGAAAGAGATTGAATAGTGTTTAAATTTTATTGGAATTCTACTCATAGGTAATTTATTAAGAAGCTTAAGGGGGTGTTTGTTTTAGCTGTTGGGATGCAGTTGATAGTTGTTCAGTTCCCAATAGCTAATAAAAGGTGTTTGGTTATTTTTTTTTATAAGGAGTTGTTAGCTGTTCAGGACTCCAACTGGTCCAGTTCGTATCAACTCCAATTTGGAGCTTTTCACGAACAGTTCTATTTTCTTCTAATACTATTACTAAAATATCCTTATATTCTAAAAATCCTATATTCAAAATCAGTCATAATCTCATTGAAAAAGAAAAAAAAAATCTTTTCTCTATCAATTTTTTCCTTAAAGTCTCACATAATCTTGGCTCAAAGATTTTGATTATCAAAGTTAGTGAATCTAACTATTTTATTTGTTATTTTTAATTTATTTATTTTAATATTTTCAATTATGTATGAATTATATGAAAAATTGATGATTTATGCATAGTTGTTGCCTCGTTTGCCTTCGTTACGCATGATAGTCATCCATGATTTATAGTTAAAGAGTTTATTGGTTTGCAGTGATCTATTCATATACTTAAAAGTTTAATTTACGCACTGATGTTTGACTGGGACAAATAGAGAATGGGAAGAGGGAAAGAGAGGAGACCAGGAAGAAATTACATTGACAACGAATAAGTCATTTCATAATTCATACAGCCAACAAACAAACCCAAACAAAAAATCTTATGATGTTAATCTAGTTTCTCTTCACAGTATCATGTTTTGCTTTGTTCTGTAACAATGACAATGGAACAACCATGCTTAGAATTATGTCAGGAATTTAAGCAAGGCTCCTAAGTTTGTGATAGCCTTTAAAGAGAAAATAAAGTACGATTATTTGATGTATTGAGAGAACAAGAGGACCAACTATTTCAGTTGCTACTAAGCAATATTTGAATGTCCTTAAACCTTGAATTCATCAGTAATTTCTATATATTTAGATCTAAGTATCCCGAGAAAGAGCAAACTTTTTAATAAAAAAAAGAAGAGCCGATGCCAGCTTCTTGAACTAAACTCTGCAAGTCCCTTAAGTGGTGGTGGACCCCTTGATATATTTCTAATATTGGCTTTTTATATTTTACTTTTATTCTTTTGCTAAAATGCTAATATGATGACCGCTTCAAATGTTTTTATTTATATTATATTATATTTACTGCATTTTATTATTAGAAAAGTTTCATGATGAGTATCTTATAATATAAGTTAAATTTTTTTTCCCTTGCTAGTTATGTTGTCTTATGTACATCTTCTATATTGTCTTGTTTATTTTTTTCAGTTTTATATGCCAAAATTTTTTATATATATTTTTAATTTATTGAAGTAATTTTTATGATTAAATTTTAGTAGGTTATTAAATGGGTCATAAAAATAAATCAACAGAAAATAAAAAAGTTGGAAGAATTAAATGGACAAATGAACAATTTGATAAGTTTTTGGATATTTGTATCCAAGGAACTATGACTGGTAAAAGAAATGGAGTTGGGTGGGGTGACAAAGGATGGTTATGGGTTGAAGGTGAAATAAAGGTTGCTAATTTAAACTTCATTAGAGAGCAATTGAAACACAAATGGGATCGAATGAAGGAGCAATGGAAGCTATGCAAAACACTGATAGGAAAAGAAACTAGATTAGGTTGGGATCCTATTAAAGGCATAGTTGATGCTCCACGTGAGTGGTGGGATGCAAAATTTGAAGTAAGTTAATTGTAGTTATTAATATTTATTTGTATAAAAAATTAATAGTTTCACTTACATGTAGTTTTTTAATTGATTCATATGTTTACACTATAGGAAATTGAAATTTTTTCAAATTTGCGGGATAAAGGCATAGGACAAGAGCTTTACAATAAATATTCTATAATATTTGTTAATTCTATTGCAACTGAAGAATATGCTTATGCTCCTTCTAGTAGCACGTTGCCTTAACATATAGATGTGGAAAGAGTTGCAAATACACCCGTAGAGATGCAAGATAATAATATAGAAGATTTTAGTGAATATTTAGATAATATAATGTCGTATGGATCTATATTAGGTGGATCATCTTCTCAAACCACATTTGGTGATGCTGGTCAGCAAAATATAAGAAAGCAAAAAAGAACTGAAGGAAGCACTAGCTATGGAACTAGAAAAAAGAGCAAACAACAATCAGGTGTAACTCAATTGTGTAGTAGAGTTCAAGAACTAAAAGATGCCATGAAAGAAAATGCTGAAAAAAATTTATATGATGTGTAATATTTTAGGAGATCATCCTGGTTGTTCTATTAGTGAAGTAATGCAAGATGTACTTTCACTGCCGAATATGATCGTCGGCGGTTAATTACATTTTGTTAGTACTCTCTTGCTTGATCAAAAATCAAAGAGAGAAATGTATGTTACTCTTGGAGATGCACAAACAAAATTGAATTGGCTTGAGTATCATTATACAATGTGGAATGAGGGTGCGTGGAAGCCCGGCAGTAGCCATTAGAATATAATCTAGTTTTTTTATATAGTTTTTTCTTTTGTATTAAGATAATATAATTTGACTTGAATAGTTATTTGATTAGTGTCATGTTTTATTTATTAATAGTACTTAAGCTTCATTTGTGTTTGATAATGAAAAGATTTTATTATTATTTTTTATATTTATTTATATTTCAATATTATATTGAAATTTTATTTTCTTTTTATTTTTATTTTTTATTTATTTGATAGATATAGATGTCATTCAGAAAATTTTTGTTGATGATGAAGAAGATGAAGAATGGGAATCTCTATCAACAATATATGCATTTGACACTATATGTCAGTTCCATTCTGAATACATTTACAAAGAACCTTGCATGGATTCATTTCAAACAGGGATGATGTGGTTGCTAGAAATAATAAGAGGAAATGAAAAGAGGTGCATTAATATGTTTAGAATGAAAAAAAAATATATTGATTAATCTCTGTCAAGATTTAGAAAATAAATATGGACTAATTGCTTCAAAAAGATTGTCAGTTTTAGAAAAAGTAGGAATATCTTTACATGATCTTGCCTTTTTGTGCTTCAAATAGACAAGTTCAAGAACGCTTTCAACATTCGGGTGAGACAATCAGTTGTAACTTTCATGAAGTCATGTTGGCAATAATAAGGTTTTCGATCGATTTGATTAAACCTGAAGACCCAACATTTAATACAATTCCTTTAGAGTTATTGAAGGACAGTAGATATATGCCTCATTTTAAGGTAAAATTTTTATATTTATATTTATATTTATATTCTTTTAGTTACATATATATATATATGTGTGTGTGCATGCATTGCATATAACTCAAATTATTTTTAAATTAGGATTGTATTGGAGCTATTGATGGCACTCATGTAGCAGCTACAGTGGAAGAAAAAAATTTAGTATGATTTATTGGAAGAAAACGTGTACCTACACAAAATATAATGGCTGCATGTAGTTTCAATATGCAATTCACATTTGTAATGGCTGGATGGGAAGGAACTGCTCATGATGGACGACTTTTTCAATATGCAATTAATAAAAAGGAATCAAATTTTCCTAAACCACCACCCGGTATTAATATATTCAGTAAATTATTTTCCTTGTAATTTTTTATTTTTTAATATTATATTTAAATTTTAATATGTCATTATTATAAAAAAATGCAGGAAAATATTATTTAGTTGCTGCTGGATATCCGCAAATTAAAGGATATCTTGGATCTTACGAAAAAACTAGATACCATTTACTTAAATTTCAACGAGATGGTCAGCCAAGAGGGCCTAAAGAAACTTTTAATCGTTGGCATTCATCACTTAGATGTTGCATTGAGAGAACATTTGGTGTCTGGAAAGCTAGATGGAAAATATTGCGCTTGATGCCATCATATTCATTTAACACACAGCGGGATATTATAGTTGCAACAATGGCTTTGCACAACTATATTTGAAGAACATCAATAAATGATCCAGCATTTCTACAATTTTATCAAAATCCCGAATTTGTTCCTCTTGATATGTTTTCTACAATGCATAAGAGTGTTGAGGAATTTAGTACAGCTCAAATGGATGTATTACATGATCAAATTGCTTCTAGTTTAATGAGAGGAAAAAATATCCTCTAAATAGCATAAATAATTTATGATTTTTTTAAACTCTCGTGTGCTCAATTGAAAAAATAAAAATTCTATCATTTATAAATGCCTAATTTTTTTATTAAGTTTTGGTATTTTTTGTTCAATTATTTTATTAAATAATAATTATAATAATTTGTTATATATATATAATTTAATTGATGTCTATTATGGTCATTATATAAGTGAACAACAACAACTGTAGATAACTTTGCCAAACACTTACCATTGATCAGCTAACAGCTATCAGCATCAGTTACCAGCTACCAGCTATCAGCAACAGTTTAGCCAAACAGACCCTATATTAAAAACGATATATATATATATATATATATATTCGGAGTAAGAGTTGGTTTGGTGGTTTGGTCGACCCTTATTTTCTTCCATTGGTCTTAAATGCGGGCTGAGACAAAAGCTGTGTGGGGAAAATATCTTTAATTTTTTTGAAGATAAAACGCTTTGTCACTCGCTCATAGTTGAAATATATATTCTTAATTATTATTTGATTAATTTTTAAAAAATATATATTATTGTAAAAAATTTATGTTAAATATCAAATAAAAAGCTAATAATATGTATAGTTTTATTATTATTATTTGAAAGAAGTTTTATTATTATTTTTTGAAACTAAACTAAATGTAAAGGAACAAAGGAGAGGAGGTGGGGTGGAAAAGGATAAGGGAGTAATATAATTAATTAATGTAAAAGGATTACGACTTTACATTGGTTTGCGTGGAAAATGAATGCTGTTCTAGAAACTACAAAATTCAGCTAACATTATCCCAAAGATTCCCACAGTTGTGGAATGGGCAGGTTTTCTCTTGTATTATTACTTTCCATGTCTTATAGCTGAGAATTTAATGATTGGCTTGAATTATATATATATATATATATATAAACCTCAATTACTAATTTATTAATAATTTCTTATGTAATATATATACACTTTTATGTAACATAATTTTTTTTATGGGCATTCAAAATTTACTCAACTTCAATTAATTTAATATTTATTAAACTCTAATTAATTTAATTCGATCTGAATAAAATTATAAAAGCGATAAAAAAATTTCAACAACTAATTATTCTAATTTAAGACATTGTTTAAACAAAATCAATCCCTTAATTGGAATTAAGGTTGTTGGAATTTGAAGTATAAGTTGTCTAATGTTAATGACATATATATATATATATATATATATATTAAGAAAATCCCATATTTTAACCATAATAACTATATCTTTCCATATGTTAGTGTCAAATATGAGCATATTTTTGAGACGAAAGTAGTGTATCCTCAATTGAAGCAAGGTGGTAAAATTTTGCAATACGGATTGTTCAAGCAGACTGCACTAGTTATGGTTAGCTTTCCTCTCTACATGTCCTGATCTGAAGGTGATGGATGCTTGTGCAAGAGACGAACATAGAAACGTTTATTCATGAATAGTTTTACAGATAACAAGGTTAACAACAAGTTGGGTAAAGAGTGGCTTCTTATTATAAAACTAGTACCAAAGACCTAGAAGCGGAAGACCTTTTAGTGTTTAACAGATGACCAAGAATTGGCATCAATCCAGTTATATGCTATTGGGCTCAGAAAAGCATCAGGGATGCCAAAGGAACTGACCAATGCAAGTGCATGGGGTCGCAATTCGCTGCAAAGCTCCATCACCCCTTTCCTTACAGAAGCAGCATTTCCTGTTGAAAGGTATCCATACCGTAGAAATGCAGTATCTTCTTCCAAACAGATTAGTGCAAACAAAGACCTCAACAGACCTAGCACATTCTGCAGAACAAAATACCAACAAAATTCAGCAAATAAATCGCTGTCTTGTGCAATTTCTTAGGTAGTTTCTATTAACCATGGCAGGCTAGTTTTCACTATACAAAGCTTCCAGCACTTCAATTTTCTATCATTTCAAAATTCATACGGTTATATGTTTCGATGCATGCTACAAGAGCTTAAGTTGGATAGAATAAAGGATCGGAAAGCCTGAAAACTAATTTCCAGCTAAAAGTCCTGTAAACATTGTGCATCACCTCCTTCCAGAGCTTATATAAGGCTACAGTTCTATATTATCCTATTTCTAGTCAAATGATATTCTAATTGCACCACCAGAATGGCCAACTGAGCTGTAAACAACTGGTTAGAAAACTTCAACTATATCATTAAGCAGATATTCTTAAAATACGAGAAAAGTTTCCCTTATTTACCTTCAATGGACCGCCAGATACAGTTGTCTCAGCCTCAATGAAAGTTTGCAATATTGCTCTATCTGAGAAAGCTCTTCCCAAGTCTTCTGCAAGTTGGTAAGTCTAGAGGTGGAGAAAAGTGAGAGAGAGATTGACAATAATTAGATCAACAGACGGGACTGAGAACACACAGCAAATCTAGTACCAGGAAATAACATCCTTACCAAAATGAATGCATTCTCTTTACTTTCACCCTTTGCTTGATGTTGTGATACTTCAGTAGCAAAACGATTCAAAAGATCTCGCTCTTTCAAGCAGAACATGTCAATCTGATGAAAATAACTGGTCAGGTATATGTTTACAAAGTTATTGCAATAACAAAGTCAATAATAGTTAACCTGAAATTGGCTGCTCCTAAGGATAGTACTTGTCAGCTGAGAAGGAATGATAGGGCAAGGTCCATTCATGTGCTCTAATCCCAAACCCTTTAAAGGTTTGTTTTTCTTCTGAGCTCCTATAAATTCTGCAAAAAGTGCCTTGCTGACCTGGGCTCAATAAAATTCCACTTCTTTAGATGATACTTTTAAATCAGAACACTGCAATAATGGCTTATATGAGAATTAATTCTATCAAATGTGATAAGGTGAAATTACTTGACATATCAAATGGTGTTATTTAACTTGATTTTGCTTTTCCTTTGTAGATGTTTTCAACACAAAAAAATGTGTGCAAAGAGATCTAGGACAACCTACACTCCATAATACTTTTGTTGTTGGAGAGCCTACATTTAGTAATCTTTGAGCAATTTTCATCAATAGATAAACCACAATACATTACCTGTTGCATGAGAACATTGTTGTCCCCCTCAAAAGTAGTCTGAACATCAAATTCACTTTTTAAATGACCAACTCGATTTTCAGTCTTTAAGCCTTGCCCTCCACAAGCTTCACGGCATTCCTAATAGCATACAATAAATTAACTATAGGTTGGCAGTTTATTATCAACTTTGAATTCCATTTGTGATGTTAGCTCCTTACTTGAAGTGTTCTCATATTATGCCAGGTACAGCTAGCCTTGAATGCACTTGAAACAACATGAAGGATTTTATTTGTCTCTGGTGTCCTCTTCCAGTACATCATTTTCAACGAATTTACAGCAAAACTCATACCATATCTGCACAGCAAGAATACAATGGAAAGATGACGAGATGAAGGGAAAAGAGGCAAGATGAGTTCAGGGTCACTACTCACATACTTAAAATTACAAGCTCCAGCATAAATAATCCTAAAATAAGTACATTCACCTAGCAATCATATGAGGTAGCAGGACATTAATTACTATTAAAAGGAGGAAATCTATCGATGGGATACCACCATAGACTGCTGTCATCAATTCCCTTCAGTAATAACAATGATTGACAATGATGATATAAATTCAAACATTCAATCTTGTAGGGATCAAAGCAATGTTTTACCTGCGATTCTTAACTGGTAAAGCAGACTCAGCATTCAATGATACAACTCCAGAATCAAAAGGAACTTTATCCAATAAACCAAATTATTGAAGAATATACGAGCATAATATTGACATCCTACCAAGGTTTGATTAAACTGAAAAACAGAGTCTTTTTTATCGCATAAAGTCTTATGACACTCTACTTGGAAATGCAAAGCATAACTTCAATACATAATTTTTTAGAATGGGCTCAAAGGCTTACGTCTTTGCAAGAAGAGGCAACAGTCGCCGTTGATGAGTTGGGTAATCAAGCAAAAGCACTTCAGGTCCATTAGGTGTGACAGAAAATGCCCGTCTAGTCAATGAGTACCTTATGGCAATGGCTAAACTAATCTGACATAAGAAGAAATAAATCATATTTATACAAAACAACTTTTTGGTATTAATAGTAGGTTATTAAAAAACAAAAACAATATGGCACTACTAACAAAGCGTTCTGGGACTTCCAGATATTCAAGTCATGCGTATGCATATACAAGAGCATCTAAGAGCTAGTTAAAAACTGTATGGTCAAATAAACAATATCTCAAATTGAAGAACTTTATGCTGATCATACTTGGAGTTTATAATGTCACAAAAGCAGTGATATCTGATATGGATGCAAGAGATAAATGATTCTCTTCTTAAAAAATGCAAGAGAAAGCTAACCAGGGCCTATTAACACAGAAAACTATAAAGATAAATGCATTAAGCTTCCTGTATTTCAGGATTTTTTTGGAGGGTTTAAACAGCTTTCTCCTGTACCCAAGACCTCCAATTCATTAGCACACATAGATGCAACACGAAGATCTAAAATAGAAATAAAGATCTATCATTTCAATTTAATACCTTTGATGTGTAGATTGCACTAACAGCAATGGTTATGCGACCAGATGTCAAAGGGGCCAGGAATGCTGCAAATCTCTGCATAAAACAACTATTTATGTGTTTGCTGAATATTTTTTTTTTTTTTAAGAGACTGTCATCAAATGATCCATAAAACTAAAAACAAGAGGCATGTACAGTCTGCCTTAAGAATAACTACCTGATCTGGGTCTTTTATTGCACTCAGATATTGTCCATCTGAAGAAACATCAGCGACTGAATTCAACAGATTCTCTCTGGGGATTCTCAATTTGTCAAACCTGAAAAAGAAAATAATCTCCAAAATTTCCCTGTCATTCATTCACTAAAAATATAGTCACTGACCAAAAAGAAAAAGCAAGATTATCACCAGATTCGACAATTATCAACTCCATTCAAACCAATTTTATGACCACAATCAGCTATACGGATGTTAGGGCAAATGTTTCCATCTGCATCCCTGATCTGGGCTATAAATGCATGGACCCCTTGATTCATTCCATTTATATGGAGCTGCGAAAAGACTATCGTGTGTGTTGCATGCTAAGCAGCAGCCAGGGGGAAAAAAACATATCAATGCACACAAAATTGAGGCAGCAACTGGATATAGAATAAACATAAAATTTATAGAGGACAAGGAATAAGGATAATGATAAAAATCCTTACATTGGCCGCTCCACCGATCCAATACTTCTGAGCAGATTCACAAGGAGTGTTGATGACAAACTCTCCAGTGTTTGAATCATAAGTGGTGACTGTTTCAATTCCTCGGACCTAAAGACATAAACCAAGGGAAAAAAATTACATAAATAAAAAGAAGACATCACAAACAGTTAACAACAAGACAAACCATAAAAACGGACAACCTTCACATACATTACTTCCATGCCCCAATTCTGTCATAGCAAAGCATCCCTTGACATCATAAGTTTCAGAATCCCTCAGCCACTTGTCATGGTGACGCTTTGTGCCAAAAAATTGGATGGCGCTTCCCCTGAAAATCACACAAAACAGAATCTGAGCTTACATTTGCTTAAAAGAAAAAAAGTAACCAAAGGGAGAGTAGAGTACCATAAAAAGAAGTGAACACCAATCTTAATAGCAAGAGAGTGATCAAAAATCCCGATAACTTCATGAAGAGCAAACTTTTTCATTTCCGATTCTAACCCTTTCCCTGTCAACCACTTATCAAAAACCCCTCTTTCTAACAGATACCCAATTCGTTTCATAGTCATTTCTCTTTGTTGCTCCATTGATTGATTATAATCAGGCGCTACAAACACTCTGCCACCTCTCTCAACTGGGTTAAACACTCTGCTCTGTCTCATTAACCCAAATAACCAATCTCTATCCTCTATATTATGCATATCCAGCAATCTTCTCATCTCTTTAGTGTCAAAATGGCAACATTCTTGAAGCTCTGGAGGTGCATAGCTTAAACAAGAATTTGGTTCGAGAATTGAAGTTGATTTAGAAGGAGAATTGAAAAGGTGATTTGTTAGGATTTGGGTTCGAATCACGGCTCGATTTGTAGAGAATTGAGACATCATTTTAGGGTTTTTATTTTTCCTTTGGGAATTTGAAATTTTGCACTGTAAAGATTAGATCTTTTTGTGTTCTTGTCAAAATGAAGAGTCGAAGCAACGGAGAAGCGCAGGTTGGTTGAGTTTACATATGTTTTCATCTAAGAATTTATGACCGTTGAATGTATGAATTAGATGGAATAAACAGTGGTAAAATTGGCATATTGTGGGCTCCGATCTATAGAATAAAAACTCAATTGCACGTGACGGCTTGTTAGTTGGTCCAACTAACATGTGCGGCTTCAGCGCCAAATATTCTTATCCTTATTAATATCTTAGAAAATTATTATTTTAATATAATTTTAATTTATTTATATATAAAAATATATACAATTTTCAATGAAATATTTTATTATGATTTAAACTTAATATTTCATAATTTTAGAAACCTAAAACTCATTTTAAATGAATTTCTAACATTATCATTACGATATATTATTAATGGCATTTTAAATTATTATTTTTATCACTATTAAGGTATAATTTTTAGATGCATTTTAGGGTTATTTTAATTTTTACAAAGTAAAATATATTTTGTTAATAACTACCATTGGATGAGAAAATATATTTTTATCCAATAATAACTAAAATAAAGTAAAATAAAAGTAATTAAAACTCAAAGTAACCTTAAAATTTTTCTAATATTTATTCATAAAGTATAGTAACTAATACAAGTGGAGGAAAATTTTTATTAGCAAAAGCAGAAATTGAAAAATCTAATGGATCGAACTGAAACCCTAAAATAGAGTGCACGTGAGGTTTTACAAAAAAAAATTTCTTTCTATAATCGAGTCTTTTCACTCTCTCTAAAATTTTTTCTTAATGTATTAAAAATGATCTCTTTAACGATCATTTCATTTGAGTTTAATTTCAATTTGATCTTTTTGAGAGGAGAAAAGAAAGATTCAACCTTAATTTAGTAAAGGTTAATAATCATTTTTTCATTTTTTTTTTCTCTCTTTTTAAGTCTAAACCAAAGAGATAAAAGAGAGGAGGTAGAAAATAAGAATTTTCTTTTTTAACAATTAAATTAAGTTAAATCCTAACATTTAAAGAGGAGAGAGGGGAGAGTGGGGATTTTTTTTTAACAATTTATTTCATTAATAAGAGGAAAATTTGTACAATTGATGTCTGAACTTTTTAAATTTTGCCATTTTGATTTCTGAACTTTTTTTTTAAATTATTAGGTGTCTGAACTTATTATTTTTTTGTTCAAATAAGTGTTTCTGACCAGCCCATAATGGCCTAAATGATGACTCATCAACGGTTGGCCCCATATTTCTATGTGCAAGCTGTCACATCAAAGGAAAAAATGAATTGACAAAAATAACCTCTAAAAATTAGATAAGAAAAACAAAAATAACCTCAATAAATAAAAAGACAAAATCACTCATTCCATCCATTCCTCTTCCCATTAACTTAAAAGAAATCTCTAAACTATTGATTCAAACCTACTGATTCTTAATCCCAAAATCTAATTTTCATCCCAAAAATCAATGTATACATATGGATTCTTCATCCCATTAATACATTAATTGTTCTCTGCGTTCATCCCATTGATTCTTCATCCCATTGGTAACCAAATATGTTCATTGCCCGCATAAAAACCTCTTAGATTGAGAGCTGCTAACCATTTTTAATTCGCCAAAGATATAAGAAACAGAGCATTGCAGCTTCAAGAATGGCGATCATGATCAAGAACCAATCTTTTGTCACAATCTTTGCACTTCTTTTCGCTTTCTTTACGCTCTCCGCATCACAAAATTTCCCTTACTTCAACCAGTGTTATTTCTCCATGATAAGAACACCAGCAAGAGGCAGCAGAGGCATATGTGTTCCTCTCTAAGAAAGCATAGGCATATCAGCCATATACATGCAAGTCCTCAAAAATAACAAAGTCATCAATTGCCGATTACTTTTTAGTCCATCAATATGTAGAAAATGGGTCACTGGACAAGTGGTTGCGCCCCAAGTCTCCATCTTCCTCAAGCTCTGTAGCCTTTTTGTCATGGAGTCAAAGGTTACAGATAGCACAAGATGTGGCCAGTGGGCTGCAGTACATGCATGAACACAGCTGTAGTAATCCTCTCCCTTTCTGAGTTTGTCACCACCCTTTTAACGGGCTCTTGAATATGCCATTGCTTATTATCTACATAACATTAAACATAACTAGTTATTTATGGTGTAATTTTCTGCTAACTGCAGGATTTTGAGCCATTGTATTTGTTATTTACCTCAACTTGATCACCAATATTTACAAGAAGAGCTTGTGGAATGATAGGAAGTTAGGATCTCTAAATCACTCATTGTCTTTGAGGAACTGAAGGCGTTCCACTTCTTTGTCTTGAAGAGAATGATGATTGTTGATGCATCTGCATGTGGTTTCACTCCAAGAATTTCGTTGGGCCTTGGACAGCGAGGATAATGGTTAAATCTTGTTGTCACCACTAATGCTTCTTCTCCACACTGCTCTAAAAAATAGTTCTCCTCCACACTGCTCCAAAAAATAGTTCTCCTCCAAGTATAAGGACATTGCCATTGCTTTGAGCAGAATTTCAGTTATCTACTGTGAGCCTGTGACTTCATAAAAAATTCAGCATCAACTATTGAGAGCAAATGTAAGCTAGGTATAACTTGAACATTGGGTTTTAGTAGTGTCTATCAGGAGATTCTTGCATATTTCTTATGTATTACAATAAAAATATAATGCTTGTATATCTGTTTCGTATTATCTTATCAAAAAATTAGCTCAAAGCCATTTTTAATAGTCATTAAAAACTAAAGAAGAAGAAGAAGGTTTTGAAAACAGATATGAGGTCACTTATTTTCACTTAATGAAACACAATACACAACTAAACTTAACTACGCAGGCCTTTTAAAACATGAAAAGGCTCTGACATTAAAGGGATTAATTCAGATTTATAAGGACACTAAGTAATTGCTCCTGAAAAACAGAAAATGAACTAAAATTTATTAACTTGAATATAGTTTAAATACAAACTAAATTTATCATAAACTAAAAGTAACATGTGTTGGCTTAAGCAATCCTACTTAAACAAGCAAATTTTTGCAGGTTCAATTCAACAAGCTCAGAGAAATACTCAATTAATAAGGGAATTTCTTTAATTGTTGTCCCACCCAAAAACAACTTTTTTATACTCCGTGAAATATCAGGAAACTTGGTGATGCTTGAGCAGCCAAAAAGAAAAAGCTTTTCAAGAGAGCCCAACTTAAGATTAGAGGGAATATTCTTGAGCCTTTTACAGTTCATAAGATCCAAACAAGTGAGCTCAGAGAGAAGATTAATTGAAGAAGGAAATTCTTCTATTGCAGTTTCAGACAAGTACAAGTACAGCACATGCTTGGACCCTGAAATATCTAGAACTTTGGTGATCTTTGAGCAACCTGATAGATCAATAGTCACAAGTGATTTCAGCGTACTCATGCTTTGAGGAAGATTTTTGAGTTTTTTATAGTCCTTCAGACCAAGTATGGTAGAAATTGCTTCCAACACATTCCGCCCTCTCATGATCTTGACCAATACTTGGTGTTCTTCTGGCTCCGTTGATTCTTACGGCGTTCTTGTGCAAACCAAAAGCGATGGAAAAGGCAGCCTGTCATCCGCACGTTCAAGCCTTGTGATGATGATTCTTGTGACTAGGTTGAGCTTAATAACAGTAATCTTCTACCAAGACATCCTAATAAGGCATCGCTCACCACATGGGCATTTGATTTCAGCTTTCATTCTTCTTTTTTGTTGATTTCTTAGTGGTCGATTTCTTCTTCTCCTTATTCTGCAATTTGCTATTTTTAATAACACAAATCCTTATTTGATGAGAGTTTAGGAGAGAGAAGTCTAAAAGAAGGGATTTAGGGTTATATTCATCAATTTATCTTTCTTGCATACATGGCACATGATGTGGCAGCTTACAAAGAGGAATGTGGGGCCTGACGTCGCTGAGTCATCATTTAGGCCACCATGGGCTGATCTGAAGCACTTATCTGAACCAAAAATAATGAGTTCAACCACTTACTAATTAAAAAAAAGTCCAGAAACCAAAATAGCAAAACTTAAAAAGTCTAGACACCAATTGTGCAATTTTTCCTTTTATTAATGATATATTTTTTACTTGTTAACATAAAAGAAAAGGGGGGGAGGGGGGCGACAGGTAAAGCTAAAAAATCTTATTAATTTTTTTTTTCATTGAAAATTTGCTATATCAATTCCATTTTTTTCATTGAAAATCTGATTTTGCCACTGATTCTTGTTCTTTCAATTTTATTGTAATTTAAGCTACCAAAGACACTACTAAAATTGAAAACTGAAAATGTGATACAATTTATTAGATTACAAGTTTACAACATAATTTTTTTTAACACATTACAACAACATAAATTGTACAACATCTATGTTGCATATAGATTTTTTTTTTAAACAACCGTGTTACATATAGTTTATA
>CATIWM010063631.1:0-14553 GCA_949671775.1 Mallotus repandus
AAGTGAATGTAAATGCAGTGAAGGTGGAGCAAATTGTGAGAATAAAGAAGCTTATGATTCAAAGTTTTATTGAAGTTGTTGGTGGTGGTGATGAGTTAAAGGATTTTGTTTAGGTATATTCTGTTTTATTATTTTTGTATCTTTTTTGTTTCTTTTTAGTTTCTAATACTTTGTTATGTGTTTTTGTTTTAATGGTGATAAGAAATTGTCTAAGGATGTTGGTTTTAATTCCAATATTAAAGATGGTGTTGATGGTGATGAATTGTTGTAGGTTTCTAATTTGGTGTGCTCTTTTATTTATTTAGGGTTTAGGGTTTTAGGGTTTACAAATCAAATCACCAAGAGAGACTCCATTCTTAATAAAGCATACAATTTGCCCATTGCTTTACTGAATTCTTATTTTTGTTGAGCAAAGTAACAAACATACATAGATTTGAAAATGAAAAGGAAAGTATATATGATGAAACATTCAATTGAAAATAGAACTTGCTTTAATGGGGCATCAACATAAATTAAAAGTCAAAAATAAAATTAATAATTTATTTTGTAAAAATTATTAACTTTAATTTCTTATATCGGATCATATACGGATCAGATGTTGATCATATACGGAAAAAATATTTCATTCTCTATTGTAATTATTAACCATAACTAGATAATACTTCATTCTTTATTGTAATGAAGCATTCAATCAAAAAGGGAACTTGTTTCAATGGAGCATCAACATAAATTAAAAGTCAAGAATAAAATTAATAATTTATTTTCTATAAATTATTAACTTTATTTTCTTATATCGGATTAGACATGGATCACATACTGATAAGATACGAATCATATACGAAAATACTTTTATTCTATATTTTAATTATTAACCATATATGGAAAATACTTCATTTTTCATTGTAATAAAGCATTCAATCAAAAAGGGAACTTGTTTTAATGCGGCATCAACATAAATTAAAAGTCAAGAATAAAATCAATAGTTTATTTTGTATAAATTATTAACTCTAATTTCTTATGTCGGATTATATGCTGATCAGATACAAATTATTGATCAGATACAGATCATATACGAAAATACTTTTATTCTATATTTTAATTATTAACCATATACAGAACATATACGTATCATGTACCAAAGGTACCGAATAAAGCTTTAGTTAGCAGCTTTGAATTAACAGATGCTAGAACATGGGAAACTTCAACTGGGCATGTAACTTTATGTTTGGCAAATTAACCTAAAACACATGAATTTGAATTAACATCTCAAGGGAACCCTTTACACACAATTAAGGTGTTAATTAATGATGGAATGCTTAAACACTAACAACACTAATAAGGCAACTGCAGACGCATGCAAGAATTGCCACTAACAAAACATTTTGCCAGGTTGATTTATAGGAAGAAAGAAACCAATAGAGCATTTTGGTACATTTCATACTGTTAATGATCTTTACAGCCTCAACCTCATATTTGCAAGCTAATGATATTTGATTAATTGAACTTGAAATAGTCATCAGTTTCTATAAGCCAACATATCTAACCCAAGATGCCAATAACATCAAGGTCTCGATTTATACATTGCTTTGTTTGTAAAGCTTGGTGTCAAGTACTTGCTTGCTGCACATCATACAAACACCTGAAAAAAATCATCAAAATATCACAACTTGATGCAAAGTAACAACTACATTGAAATTACCATCATCAGAAAATAATCAACACATCAATTACATTACAGTACCTTTGGTATAAGTCCCCTTCTTCATCTACCCAAAAATTATGCAACTCTATCACACAACCAAAATCAAGCACAAAAATTTGAACATGAACAATCAATCAAATCAACAATTCAAACAACAACAACCACCAAAAAAAGTCAAAATTTTGAAAGAGATAATAACAATAGTGAACTTGAGGAGGAGCGAGAAACAATAGAAAACTAGTTTGTTAAATTACATATAATCAAAGCCTAAAAAACATAGAACAACAGATATAATAAAAAAAAATAGTAAAGTAGTTTGTTAAATCACAAGCTTAATTTTCAAGTCAAAGCAATAACAAAATCACAAAAAACCAAGGTCCAAAGCTAACCCAAAAACCAAATCGCAAATCTAAACAAACCCAAATCAACAGAAAACATATCAAATTCGAAAAACCCTAGATCCAACACTAATTAAACAAAAACAAAGATAAACCCATTAACTTAAAAGACCAAAAACAGCAAACCCATAAGCTAAAACACCAAAAGAAATCAGAAAAAGAAGAAGAAGAACGATAAAAAGAAAGAGATTGATTAATCTATGAAGGTCACAAGGAGCAACGCTAGGAAGATAAAAAGAGTGTACAGAGGAGACAAAAAGAAGAACGAAAAAGAAGAAGAAGGTCGCAGAGATCCTCTTATTAGTACTACCCATCATCTTCATCATGTTCATCATGAACGAAAAAAAAATGTAGAGATCAAAACAGAGAGAAGCAGCGTGAATCAAAAAAAAAAATTTGTCCATTGTTTACGTTGATAAGGCAAGGACATGGAAGAAAAATAAATAAATGAAAGGCATTTTAGGGAACACGGAAGAAAAAAAAATTAAATGAAAGACATTTTAGTAATCAATGAAAAATAGGATCATTTTGATGAACAAGGATCTTTTTTGAACATTTATGTTAAAATCCCTTTTTAACATTGGGGATAAGACATATAAATGTGTGTCCAAAGGAGACATACAACCATTATCCAAAAAGTCTACACAGCATTAGTGGCATAATTTCAAACAATATGCCAAAATTTAGTGTTAAGAATTCATATTTGCAGATTATAATAGCTTGTATCAAGATCAAAAAAGACAAAAATAATTGATTGGAGCATGACTCATTTAAATAAATAATCATGTCAAAATTCCAAATTCAAACATAAACATACATATAAAGCAAGTCATACATCATGAAATGTGTACTCCATTTAAATTTTTATAAATTTAAATATATATATATATACATATGTATATTATATGTTTTATGTATTTAAAATCTAATAATATCTAATAAGTTTAAAGATTTAAAATGAAGGGAAGAATATGCATGGAGAAGAAAGTTAAAATTATAAAGCTCTACATGACGAAAGATTTGTTTTCTGAGGAGATACTCGCCAACTTGTTGTGCGTTTTAGTTTTAGAGCTCAATTTTATTATATTTATATATAAATAGTTTTTTTTTTTGTTACAAAATAATATTATATCAATTTCAAGTTTCAATTTTTTAAAAAATAATATTATTTTGAAAAATAATTTTGACTTACACTCAATTATGGGATTCTGGAAAAATTTCCGAAAAATGTGTATGCTCTGCTTAGAGATTTCAACTGTGCTTAACAACAACATGCAAAAAAAAAGTGTCTTTCCCTAAACTAATAGAAGAAAATAGGTAATGGATGGGTGAAAATTAATATTTATGTAGTTATAAATAAGGATCTTTGAATTGTGTAGATTATGGAAAATAATAAGGCCTAGTGCCTATGATCTAAGAAACCATTGATTGGATTTCCTGCGAGCTAAAGCTGAAACCCTTTGACATGAAGTCAAGTTGCAGCCCCAACTTTGATTCAGCTTAAGTTTTGTATTCTTTTTGTTAGATAAATTAATGGAGTTAATTGAAAAAAAAAAGTATTGGTTGTGCTTAGGGTTTGAGATTTTTTGCTTCTCCATCTCATATGTATCTTTGAAGATAGGGCTGAGTACAAGAAGGAAAAAAGATCGAATCGAACTAAAATATTAAATCGAAAGACATTAAAATTGTATCAAACCAAATAATTTTTATCATGAGCCAAAAGACATTAAAATCGTATTGAATCGAATAATTTTAACCTCAAACCGAACTTAACCAAATTTTGTGACTAATTTAGTGTAGGACTAGATATTTACAAAAAATTAAAATGAGGATCATATTAAACCATACCAAAACCGTACCGAACTCAAAATCGAATATAATACTGAGTATTAGTTTGATAAATAATATATAAATATGAATAAATGGTAGTGAACTTAATTATATACTTTTCATATATTATTAAGAAGAATATATTAAGTAGCATATGCATAATAAAATATGATAAAAAGTAATATGTTTTATGTTTAAAATATAATAAATAAATTACTAACAGAATTTTATTATTATTATTATTCAATTGACAAGTAAAAAATGAAATGTCTATTATATTACAATTTAAACTTAAAAATGAAAATAAGAAAAATTCACATTACATAGTTTCAAATGATTCAATTAATAAATAAGAATGTGAAATATCCATTGCAATATAATTTAAATCTAAAATATGAGAATTAAGAGAATTATTATTATTATTATCAACAACAAGCAAAACTATGAAATGCCCATTATATTTCAATTTGAACTAAAAATATGGAAATAAGAAAATAAACATTATCTAATTTCAAATTGTATAATTTATTAATTAAAATTTATTATTATTATTATTATTATTATTGATAACTTATTAATTATTAATTATTATTTTTATTAAGTAATATAATTTTATTGATATTATTTAAAATTAATAAGTTTATATTATTATTATAATTATTATTTTTATTGTATCCTAATATATATACACATATATTATAGATAACCAAAACGATGTAGTTTTACCTAAAATTATGTTGTTCTGATTAAATTACAAACAAAAATAAGAGAGGGGTCATTTTATTAATTAAAATATATTGTTATTATTATATTTAATAACTTATTAATTATTATTGTTATTAAATAATCTAATCTTATTGATATTTGATAACATAACGAAAATTCAAACTCATATAAACTAGGGTCAAAATCTTAAGTCAAACGCTGAGTTAGCAGAACTCAGGATATACTTGCAGTCTGAGACCATCCACAGATAGGATAACCTACGATCTAAAGTCTGAAGAGTGCAAATGTCACCCACTTTCCCACTAGCTCCACTAATGGATTGGTTCCTATTTTTACTCTGACATGCTAACATCACTCTCACTTTACTAGGAATTTCTCCACAAACAGTAACTACCTCATTTTTATATAGAATAATAATCAAACTCAACAAGGTAACCAATTCTCTCTCAATCTTTCAATTTCTTTCTTATTCAAACACTCTTACTAACTTAAGCATCGAAGTGGGATCACCAGATCCCATCGGGCTCCATTCTCACATTTTTATCTTGCAAACCAGTTAACTAGTCAATAGTCTTCATTCATCTACCACAAAAGTAGGAGTTCAATGAGACCCTTTGATGAATATTATTTCAAATTAATGAAGTTTATAGTATTATTATAATTATTATTTTTATTGTATACTAATATATATAGACATATGTTATAGATAACTTAAACAACGTAATTTTACCCAATATTGTGTCGTTTTGATTAAAGTAAGTAGTAATCTTACAAATAAAAATAAAAGTAGTTAGATCATTTCTTTAATCAATATATTAATTAAAAGAGTCATTCAAGAGTAAGGATAACTATATCATTTAAATTACATAAAATTGAACATAAATTACATTTATAAATAAATGGAGCGTAAAAATGCTCAGCCCATTGCTTATTGTGCAGGCAAGTCTTAAAACTAGACATTTAACTAAATCATAACAAGATAGCTACATGATGAAAAACAACCCAATTTATCGTGCGCCTCGTTTCATAGCATTGTTATCAAGAACATGCATAGAAGTAAAGATCAAATAAAGTTCAACCTTCCATTTTTATATTGGAAGGGGCTCAATGAATAATGATGTGATATCTTCTTTCATATATGATCCATTTGTATACGAATCAATGCCACCGTTATAGGTAAAATCTGCCATGCGAGCATAGTTGATTAAAATCTTGGGAAGAATCTTTTGGGCCATCGTTGGTTTCATGAAATCTTCAGTAATGTACTTCCATCCATCTTCTATCAATTTGTCTATTTCTTCCTTCGCCTTCTGTTGTGAAACATCATATTCATTCATGTAGCACACCACAGTAGAAACCTTCTTTTACTCATCCTATTAATGTCATTGCAATATCATTTATTGATTTTTTTTTAAAAAGAATTAAGCAATTTGACTACTCACTTTAAAAGCATTTTAATTCGAAAATAAATACTTAAAAAATAGTTTTAATATTCTTAACAAAATTTCTTATCGAAGAATTCAAATAGATCTAACTTATTTAATTTTTTTTTAATTTCATACATTTTACTATCATGGCAAAAAAAATCAACTTCACAATTTACTACAGAATCAAAATTTAGGCCTCTTAACCTAATGAAAAATTATTAAAATTGGGGGTGATTTTCGTACTCTAATAGTTTTTATCCCTAATGAAAAATTATTAAAATTGGGGGTGATTTTCGTACTCTAATAGTTTTTATCCTAACTCCATTATTAATGTTTTTAGAGTGCAAATGACACATATATATTATGATAATTTTTCAATACATATAATATTTTTAGTATTATATTCTACCACTTTATTAAAAATTTAATAGAAATAAAATTAAACTTATCATCTAAATTTTTATTGTTTTGTATAAACACTTAAAATATTAATACAACTAAAAATTAAAATAAATATTGCATAACTAAATTAATAAAGAAATATAACTGTTCTAATAAAATTTTAGCAATATAAATTCAATTATAAACTATCATAACAAATTAATAAAAGTATAAATAGTTTTTAGTGATTATATTAGACAACTATTAAATAAAGTAAATTATTTGCATTTAAATAATTAAATTTTTACCATGTATAAATAATAATTTAAATAATTTTTAAGTCAATATTAATTGTTTTCGCAACTCTATTTTTATATCTTAATCAAAAAATAAAATATAATTATTTTAAATTAAAAATAATTATTTAATTAAATTACAAATAAAGTTAAGATAAAATAAAATGTAATTATTAACAAAAAAGAGTGCAAAAAATTTCTACCCATAAAAATTTATAGTCAGGACATATAATTAAAAAGATCAAGAATAAACGGTCAAGACTTTTTAATATCAAGATGTATACATTGATTTTTTTTTTTTTTTTTTTTTTTTTGAGCAGATGTATCCATTGATTTACATAAAGAAAATTTTAATATTTTTCCTTAATAAAAAAAAATAGATAGCATGTACCTTGCGGGCTGACAGATCATTCCACCAACGACCTATTGACTTGGCACTTTGACGAATTTTAGGATTATCTCGTAACCAAATCATTTCCTTCAGTCCCGAATCTTCCTCTCCAAGGATGAATGCTGCCACCAGTAAGTCACTTGTGCAACAGATTAATCCATTGCTCATTTACTCATTGAATGTGGGTATGTACCCATCATTTAACCATTTTGCCTCAATAAAGTAGGATCTTGACAGCTCTTTCCACTAATAATACAAAAACAAGTTATAATTGCATATAAAAAGTAAAAATTTAGGATAAAAGCAATAATTTATATCAATTTTTATGGTTTTTTTTTTTAAATTGCAAAAATTTTTCAATTTATGGTGATTTTTAACTGTCCTAACGGGAGAAAGAATTTCTCCCTTTGGAATGGCAAAATGACCTTTTGTGAGGCCATTTTAATATTCTAAATGGCGAAATGGCTTTCCCATTTATTACCACCATTATTCTTTTTTGCAAAGACCGTTAGAACAGAGAAATGGACTTTCTCTTTTCATCTTAATACTTGTATTTGTGTGTTTAAAAGCATGTTCTTGGGTCTCACTTAGTCAACAGTAAGTCTTTTGTTAAAAAAAACATTATATTTTAGCATTTTAAAATTATTTTAGAACTATTTACTAGTTTTATAATGTAATACAACTAATTTTTTTAATATTCAAATATGACTTATGATCGAAATTAATTATGTTAAAAACTTCTAATTTTAAATTTTTGGAGGTTTCATAATAATTTAATCCATAAATGTAGTTTGTTTACTAAAATTTTACATATTTTTACTTATATATTTGATAATAAAAATAAAGGAATTGTTATTTTTTCAATCATTTTAAACATGGGACCACTTAGTAGAGTTATGTCAAAGTGAGTTTTAATGGTAAGTTATTTTTTACACATTAATTAGTAAAAAACATTTGCCCGAGTTGTAACAAAATTGACATTTTCTTTACAGAATCAAAAAATAAGATTGAATTAGATTCTTTTTTAAAAAAAAAAAAAATCATTTTGTATATTTTAGTATGGTTTATGCGATTATAGTAGTTTATCATTAATTTGGTTAATGGCTATATATATCTAACTAATAATTAAAAGAAAGTCTAGTCCTTCAGGATAGATTTATAATACCATCTCTATATCAAAAGAGGTCTTGCAGGAGCAAATTTGAGTGCCATTATATTCTGCCTCTTCGGATTAAATGCATCGGTGGTCACCTAATTTTTGATTTATTTTATTTTAGGTACCAAACTTTAATTTGTATCTTGTTTATGACCAAACTTTAATTTTGTTTCAATCGTCAGTCACCTGGTGGCACAGTGCTGACATAGTCGCCGGTTGAAGAATATTCTTAGAATAATTTTTACGTTATTGTCTACGTCATATATACATATGGTCACTGAACTTTAATTTTATTTCAATTCGGGTATTCAACTTTAATTTGTATTTGTCAATACTAAGATATTTTATTTAAATTATAATTATAATTTAATCAATTCTAATTTTGTCAAATATAATTAGATTTAATTAATTTTTTAATATTTGAATAACTTAAAAGTTAGATATATTTTAATTGAAATTAAATTGTATATTATTGAAATTACGTACAAATATTTTACTTAAATTAAAATTATAACTTAATTAAATCTAATTTTATAAGTAAATTATTTTTATCATATTAATATTTAACTTCTTAATATTTTTAATATACATACAATTTAAATATATATTATATCTCAAAAATTATAATATTAATATATAATTTTTTAAAAAATTAATTTTAAAATCTAGTTAAATGAATAAAATTATATATTTTCTGTTTATATAAAATTATAAATATTATATATATTAATATTATAAATTTATAATTTTTCTTATTTTAAAATTTTTTAAATCTTTATTTTATATAAAAACTCAAATTAAATTTTTTTAAAAATAATTCAAATTATTTACCATTTGAACAAATAAATATAGTTATGAAAAGTACTTTTTTATGAAAAAAAAATAATTGGCTGAAGAATAATTTAGTAGGGGTAACCTACTAATCTAATTCACTAAAACATTTGTGAGGGTTCAAATTATGTGGATTTTCCGTCCCTTATTGTTCTAACTTACTAACAATTTTATATATCTGTACATAAAAAGAAATACGAAATCAAACCGAAAGTTGGGTGACCACTGATGCATTTAACCCGTTGAACATTAATATGATGAGAATAATTTACTTTTAAAATCAAACTAATTAAGTTGTAATTTTAATTTAAATAAAATATTTACATGTAATTTAATTTAAATATATCTAAAATTTATGTATATTAAAATATTAAAAGTTAAATATTATTATGATGAGAATAATTTATTTATTAGAATTAGGAATGATTAAATTATAATTATAATTTAAATAAAATATTTGATATTAAAAAAATACAAACTGAAGTTAAGTACCCGAATCAAAATAAAATTAAAATTCAGTGACCATATGTATAAATGATGTGAAAGTTGTTATAAAGAATATTTTAAAAATATTTTTTAACTAGTTAACACATTAGTACTGTACTACTAGGTGACTAACTGTTAAAATAAAATTATAATTTAATTATTAAAAAATATAAATTAAAATTTAATATTCAAAATAAAATAATCAAAAAGTTGGGCGATCCATGTTGTGTGCAAATTTCAAGGAGCTTGGTGGCTCGTGCCTGGTTGGTGCAACTGATTCAATTTCAATTTTGAACTCCTTGAACACCTGCTGTAATCTAATAATCTATGCTATGCATTCAATAGTTTTCAAAGCATGCAACTTCACGAAATTATGTGCAGAAAGCAACTCCATTTGCCTCTCAAACACCATTTTCTTGCCTAATCTTTCCCTTTACTGGGCACAATTCAAGGTATCATTCACTGCATTGCCTCCAACTTTATCTCTGTCTTCACAACATTATCAATCATGCCCCTCAATTTTCTCTTTGGACTCGGTTGCCTATACCAAACTAGTGCAATTCTCTTCAAAATCCGGGTCTTTAATCCATGGCAAGCTCGCTCATACCCACATGATAAAAACTGCTTTCAAGCCCTGCCTCTTCTTGCTGAATAATATTCTTAATTTGTACAGCAAATTTGGCCAGATGGGTACTGCTCAGAAACTGTTTGATAGAATGTCTCAACCAAGTGTGGTTTCTTATAATCTTTTGATTTCTGGGTACGTGGATGTGGGTTTATATCACAAGGCTGTTAGGATGTTTAGTGAAGCCAAAAGGGCTTGTTTAAAGCTTGATAAGTTCAGTTACGCTGGTGTGCTAAGTGCTTGTGGTCAAATTGGGGATCTTGAGTTAGGTAAAATAATTCATGGGTTGGCTATTGTTTGTGGGTTGAGCAGGCAAGTTTTTGTAACCAACTTGCTTATTAATATGTATTGCAAGTGTGGGAAGGTTGATCAGGGAAGGCTTTTGTTTGAGTCTTTTGATGAGCTGGATAATGTTTCTTGGAATTCTTTGATTGCTGGGTACGTTAGAATTGGTGAATACGAGGAAACGTTGAAAATTTTAAGAAAAATGCATCATACTGGATTAAGTTTGAATGCTTTTACACTAGGAAGTGCCTTGAACTCTTGTTATTCAAATCTTAATAATATGATAGAATGTGGCAAAACACTTCATGGATACACTGTCAGACTTGGACTGGATTTGGATGTTGTTGTTGGCTCTGCATTGGTTGATATGTATGCAAAAGCTGGGTATTTAAGTGATGCAATTAAACTTTTCCGAACAAGTCCTAATCAAAATGTTGTGATGTATAATGCCATGATTGCCGGATTCATCCACACAGAAGATGTTGGTAAAAAATGTGCATATGAAGCATTTGAATTTTTCTATCAGATGCAGAGGAAGGGAATGAAACCCTCAAATTTTACATTCTCAAGCGTTGTCAAAATCTGTAACTGTAATGGAGCATTTGAATATGGAAAACAAATTCATGCCCAAATCTGTAAGAACAACATTCAATCTGATGAATTCATTGCAAGCACGCTTATTGATTTTTACTCCTTGTTGGGTTCAACTGAGGATCAGTTGAAATGCTTCAATTCAACTCCCAAGTTAGATATTGTTTCCTGGACTTCCATGATTGCTGGATATGCTCAAAATGGAAAATTTGAGGAAGCATTAGCTCTGTTTTATGAACTGCTGGCATCTGGAAAGAAACCAGATGAGTACATAATATCAATTATGTTGGGTGCTTGTGCAGATTTGGCCACTGAAAGATCTGGGGAGCAGGTCCATGGATACGCAATGAAGACTGGCTTTGGGATCTTTAGTATTGTTCAAAACGCACAGATTTCTATGTATGCAAAGTCTGGGAACATAGACTCTGCTAAAATAACATTTGAGGAGATGCAGGTTCCTGATGTGGTCTCGTGGTCTGTGATGATCTGCAGCAATGCACAGCATGGATGCGCAAAGGATGCCTTGAATCTCTTTGAGTTGATGAAGAGTTATGGAATTCGCCCCAACCAAATTACATTTATTGGAGTTCTAACTGCTTGTAGTCATGGAGGGCTTGTTGAGGAAGGATTGAGGTATGGCAAGACAGCCCCCTTTCCTTTATTTATTTATTTTTTTTTTTTTTTGAGAGAGAACAAGCATGTCTCCTAGTGGAATTATCAGATTGACCGTCCTTGGAGAGCTGCTAAAGAGTAGTTTTTCAGTCTTGGTGGGACATAATTATTAAAAATGAAATTTTGTGAAATTAACCATAAAAGGAATAATAAATGGACAAATTGGAGTGTCGAAGAATGAAACTTCTCAAACATTTTATTTTCTGATTCACTTGGCATTTAGCTAAACGTTAGAAAATTGTATTAACTTATATTCTTGCAAACCAGATTATTGTTATATTTGGAGTCTTTCTTTAAGTAGATACTTTATAGATCTACTTATGTGTCTCAATTCAATCATGGTTTTTTTTTTTTTCTTTGGCAACAACAGATACTTTGAAAGCATGGAGAAAGACTATGGCGTGAAAATTAACGTAAAGCATTGTGCTTGTGTAGTTGATCTTCTCAGTCGTGCAGGAAGGCTGCTGGATGCTGAAAATTTCATCTTAAACTCGGGTTTTGAAGATGATCTAGTGATGTGGCGAACACTATTGAGTGGTTGCAAGGTTTATAAGGACTCTGTTTCAGGGAAACGTGCTGCGGTGAAACTAATGGAGCTTGACCCTCAAAAATCTTCATCGTATGTTCTTCTTTACAACATTTACACTGATGCTGGGATTGATTTACCTGCCATGAATATTAGAGAGCTCATGAACAATAGAGGAGTTAAGAAGGAGCCTGGTCAGAGTTGGATTGAGGTAGGAAACAAGGTTCATTCTTTTGTGGTGGGTGATATTTCTCACCCAAAGAGGCAAATCATTTATAAAAAGTTGGAAGAAATACTAGAGAAGATAAGGAAGATAGGTTATGTTGATCAGAATATTCAGAACATTGTTTTCAGTACCTCTACAGAAGTCGAGGGCACCTTGGGGGTGAACCACCACAGTGAAAAGCTAGCCGTGAGTTTTGGAATTATTAGTTTGCCACCATCAGCTCCTGTGAAGGTGATGAAAAATTTGAGAGTCTGTGATGATTGTCATACAGCAATGAAGCTCTTTTCAAGAGTGGAAAATCGAGAAATAATTCTTAGAGATCCACTTCGCTTCCATCATTTCAGACAAGGTTCTTGTTCTTGTAAAGATTACTGGTAATTTCAGCTAGCGTATATATGCTGGTGGTCACCCTCTTAAATGATTTCAAAAAGAATTATGTTGGCTACAAAATGATAATGTGGAAGAACACCACAATTAGAAGAATTAGGGCAGTGCCATTGGCTTGGGAAGTGAGCTAACTGAATTGTACCTGGAACTGAGCAAGATATGGGAAAAACAGCACTTTATGTGTAATAACCATGTTGAAACTCTGGATGGATTGTGGAGACCAGAAATTGCTTCTGCATCATCTTACCTAGTATTGTACCATTTGGAAATGCCAGGTTGTATTTTTGAGTTACTGTCTATCAACAAGGCGTCACTGTCTTGTTTGGACAATTTGAGACCCTTGCCTTTTGGACTCTGGTGATATAGGTACGTTGTAAATCTTGATGATTTCTGTCCTGAGGATCAGTAAGAAGTGTGTGAATTATTATTTCTGACTGTCTCATTTGAAAAATTCAGCCTGCATGGATGTAGTTTGTTATAAAACACACAACTGATTTAGGTATTTCACTTCTGAATATTTGCTAAAAGCAATTCTGACTGCATGTGTTTTTTAATCACTTTATTCAGTAGGAAATTGGAATTTGTGACCAAGCTTTCTGTGCACTGAACCACTGACAACACTGTTTCCCTTTTGCTTTAGGCTTTTGAATGTCATTGACATGCTTTTCTTTAAAACTCTGTTGGTTGCATCATAGATTATCAGCTATGAATTTTATTTCATTAAATTAGGATATAGAGTTTAAGAACTCACTCAAAGTTGATTTAGTTCTTTTTCACATGAAGTGTGTTCATTCAATGTGTATATGCAGATTCTTCAAATCATGATAGAAAATATAAAGACCACTGCTAGATGCCAATTTTAAGAACTTTTTCCTATGTTATAAGTGCCAATTTAAAGAACTTTTTCCTTTGTTATCTCATGTAGAGATGTGCTGGAACCTGGAATACTACCCACTTTGAGGATAACCAGTAATTTAAGGATGACCACCAGCCTAGAAGATTAGAAACCATCAAACCAATGGGGAACCTGGCTTAAATTGGATCAGGTAAGAAAATAAGTCACTTGTTTTTGGGAGAGCCATGCAGATCTTATTCTTCTCTACTAATTCAGAATTTTCTTCTTGTCATCAATACTCAATACTTTTAGATGCCTTAACTTGTTTGATGAATGCATCACTTATGTCATTCATTGAGATTTTTTTTCAAAATTCTAAGAATGAGAGGGAGACTTATGCTGTCAAAATAATTAAAATGTATTTTGGTTGTCCCCTTATTTTTAATAAATCAAGTCTAAATGGCTTGTTTTCAATAATTCAATAATGTTTGTCCTTATATCTCTAATAAATTGATTTTAAAATGGATTACGGATGTTTTCTCTTTCATACTCTTGAAAATTCTCCATGAACTGTCAAAGATTGCCTCCAGTATCAATCTTTTTGGCATAAAACAAAATTGTTTGGATATGGTTGTGTCACTCCATAATCTGAGTTGCATCACTCTTTCACTCAATTGAGTAACCTATGAGCTTCGTATCTATATGTATGAGCTACTTTGGATATTTCCCTTGTTCTTAAATATAGTAATGAGGGAAGTAGTGAGAAAAGATTTAAATTAAAG
>CATIWM010063669.1:0-17223 GCA_949671775.1 Mallotus repandus
GGATAATTAAATAGATAAGGAATAATTATTAATATATATATATATATATATATATATATATATAGGGGTTGATGGAAGTTGATTTGGGTTGATATTGGTGGATGGTTGTTTATTAGTTATTTTATAGTTTTCTTGTAGTTGTTTAAGTTGTTTGGTTGCTTAGAAGTGGCTGAGGGAGTACAAATGCAGGTGGTTGTTTTCAGGTTGTTCTATGATCGTTTTCAATTTGTTCAACTATCGTTTAGAGGTTGTTTTGTGGTTATTTTGGAGTTGTTAGTGGCTTGGTTGAGGAAGGTTGCTTGAGGTTGTTTGAGGTTGCTTTGTGCCTATAGCAGCTAGTTGTTTTGTTGTTGTTACGGCGTGTTGTGGGGTTGTTTGTGACTAGTTGCAAGTGGTTGTTTTTTGGTTAATTAAAGTTGCCAAGTGAACAGTGAACTTAAGTCAGTCAATTGACTTTGGTTGACTTGGGTTGCTCTTGGGATGTTCTTGGTTGCTAGAAAAAGACATGTGGGTGTATTAATTTGTAGAGATCATGCTACCACATGAGAAGAGAGGTGTATGATGGCAAATATCCAGTTTGATTCCTATATTTTTCTTCTTCTTTCTCTTCTCCGCTCACTATTCAAATGAGCTCCGATTGACCTGACATTTGGTACCCAACCATTTCTCGATGTCCTCTACGTGATGGTGGCATCCGTTTGAGTAAATTCAGCCCGAAAAATTTTGAATTTTTATTTCAAAATTCGCAAGGAATTGGACTTCGGTCCAATTACAAGAAATAATCACCAGATTTAATACTATTTATTAAAAATAACTCCTAATTTTTCTAGGCTAGTTACTGTTCATCACCGGAATCCGGTAGTACCCGCCAAATTCTCACCAGAAAACACAATATCAAACTCAAATATTTATATCAAAATGTTCCCAACAATTTATAGAACATTTTTAAAGTCTCAAACAACTGAAAATACTCATAAATTAAGGATATCTAAAAATAAAAGGAACATTACCTAAAAATTCACCAAATATTCTAGAGTCAGAGATCGGATGCAAGAACAATGTCCATAAACTCTTGACATAGTGGGGAATGAATTAAAAATAGCGGCGTTGACTAGTTAGCAACGAGATGAGAGTTCCCACTTCCACAACTTTAGGTTGAATTTTCAAATAAAAATCTAGAATTTTTCAGGTTGAATCTACTTAAACGGAGGCCACCATCATGTAGAGGACATCGAGAAATGGTCGAGTACCAAATTTCAGGTCAATCGGAGCTCATTTGAATAGTGAACGGAGAAGAGAAAGAACAAGAAAAACGTAGGGACCAAACTGGATATTGGCCACCACACACCTCTCTTCTCCCATAGCAGCCCGATCTCTGCAAATAAATAAACTCACATGTCTTTTTCCAGTAAGCAAGAACATCCCAAGAGAAACCCAAGTCAACCAAAGTCAATTGACTAACTTAAGTTCACTTGGCAACTTTAATTAACAAAAAAACAACCACTTGCAACTAGTCACAAACAACCCAAAACTGATGCAACAACAACCACAAAAACAACCAGCTGCTATAGGAACAAAGCAACCTCAAACAACCTCAAGCAACCTTCCTCAACCAAGCAACTAACAACTCCAAAACGACCACAAAGTAACCTCCAAACGACCATAGAACAACTTGAAAATGACGATAGAACAACTTGAAAATAAACAGCTGCATTTGTACTCCCTTAGCCACTTCTAAGCAACCAAACCACTTAAACAACTACAAGACAACTACAAAATAACTAATAAACAACCATCCACCAATATCAACCCAAATCAACTTCCATCAACCCTTATATATATATATATATACACCTTCTCCTTATTCTCAAACTACCCTTCTCCACCATTATCCACTTTAAACAACCACCAACCTCCATATATGTATATATACATATATACATATTAAAAATCCTTATTTCCAAATCAGCCCATATCCACCTTCTCTACTATTTTTCATCTTCTCCTCTTCACCTGATCACACTGGTTCTTCTTATATCCATTTTCTTTTCAAGCATTACATTCTTCCCCCCTTAAAGAAAATTCGTCCTCAAATTTTAAAATTCTACTCATGAAACTGCAAATAAATAAGGATACTAACTGTGCATATCCATCTCTGTCACCCAAGTGCAGTCTTCAGTTGTGTGGTTGCTCCACAGTACTTTCACCATTGGAATTTCCTTAGTATAGAGTTGACGAACCTGACGATTTACAATTGCCACAGGATATTCTTCATACGACAGATCCTTACTGAGCTCCATTATCTAAGGTTCAAGAATGTGAGATGAATTAAAGATATATTTTCTTAGCATGGATACATGGAACACTGGATGGATTTGAGATAATTTAGGTGGTAACACCAATCTATATGCCACTTATCCAATTCTGGAGCGAATCTCGTGAGGTCAAATGTATCTCGAGGCTAATTTGCCTTTCTTGCCAAATCTCATCACTCCTTTCATTGGAGACACCTTCAAAAACACCATGTCTCCATCAAAAAATGACACATCCTTCCTCTTAGGATCCGCATAGCTATTTTGCCTACTAAAAGTTGTCTTCAACCTTTGTTGAATAATAGGAACCTTCTCCAAAGTAACGTGTACTAACTCTAGGCCTGCCAACTGTCTCTCTCCAATTTCCTAACATAAAGGTGATTTACACTTTCTACTATATAATGCTTCATATGGAGCCATTTCAATACTTGCATGATAATTATTATTGTATGCAAAATCAATAAATGGCAAGTGTAAATCCCATTGACCACCAAAGTTCATCACACACATTCTCAACATATCCTCTAATGTTTGAATGGTCCTTTCTTACTGACCATCCGTCTGAGGATGAAATGCTGTGCTGAAATCAAGTCTGGTGCCCAATGCCTTATACAACTCTTGCCAACAGACTGAATTAAAGGTAGCTCCTCTATCTGACACAATACTTTTAGGCACACCATGAAGGCAAACTATTTGATTAATATACAACTTTGCTAACCTGTCAGTGGTGTGCATCTTCTTAATTGGCAAGAAGTGAGCTGACTTGGTTAGCCTATTAATTATCACCCAAATAGCATCATAACCTCCAGTTGTACAAGGAAATCTAGTCACAAATTTCATGGCAATCATATCCCATTTCCACTCTGGAATGGGCAACTGTTGCAACAATCCTGAGGATCTCTAATGTTCCAATTTCACTTATTGACAAGTGAGACACTTGGATACAAATTCTGCAATTCCCTCTTCATCCCATTCCACCAGTAAGTATCTTTCAAATCACAATACACTTTGGTAGAACTTGGATGAACACTGTAAGTAGAAAAGTAAGCTTCTTCCATAATTTCTTTTCTCAATTCATCCACATTCGACACACATAATCTGGTGCCCAAACACAATACACCCTCACTGTCAATCATAAAATCTCTAGAATGACCTTGTTGCACCTTAGACATTATTCTTTGTAACTGTGGGTCCCTGCTTTGAGCTGCTTTGACTCTCTCCAAGTACAGTGATCGTACTCTGAATTGAGCTGATAAACATGACTTAGTTACTTTCTACTGCAACCCTTGATCAATCAGTTCATGCAACTCCTTAATGATCGACCTCTTTTCTGAGCTAATGTGAGCAAGACTTCCTGTTGATTTTCTACTCAAAGCATCCACTACTACATTAGCCTTACCAGGATGGTAAAGAATGGAGCAATCATAGTCCTTCAAAAGTTCCATCCATCTTCTTTGCCTGAAGTTCAAATCTCTTTGTTGGAAAATATACTTCAAGCTCTTACAATTAGTGTATATGTCACAAGTTACACCATACAAGTAATGCCTTCAAATCTTTAGTGCAAACACTAATGCTGCCATTTCCAAATAATAAGTAGGGTAGTTCTGCTCGTGCTTTTTTAACTGACGTGAAGCATAAGCAACTACTCTCCCATTTTACATCAAAACACAATCCAACTCGAGAAGCATCATAATAGATTGTATACCCTTCATTTCCTAAGGGTAAAGTCAACACTGGAACTAAAGTCAATCTTTCCTTAAGCAATTGAAAGTTCTCCTCACACTTATCTGTCCACACAAACTTAGCATTCTTCTAGGTCAACCTTGTTAAAGGTATAACTATCTTGGAGAAATCTTTCACAAACCTCTTATAATAGCCAGTTAAACCTAGAAAGCTCCTTATCTCAGTAACTATTATGGGTCTTGGCAATTCTGTAATGGCTTCAATTTTCTTGGATCCACTTGTATGCCATCTTTGGATTCCACGTGGCCTAAAAATGCAACTTGATCCAACCAAAACTCACACTTTGAGAACTTGGCATACAATTGGTGCTCTCTCAAAGTCTAAAGTACCATTCTCAAATGCATAGCATGTTCCGCTTCACTTTTAGAATATACCAAGATATCATCAATAAACACTATCACAAATCGGTCCAAGAATAACCTAAACACCATATTCATCAAGTCCATAAAAGCTACTGGGGCATTAGTCAACCCAAAGGACATCACCAAAAATTCATAATGGCTATATATTGTCTGAAAAGCAGTTTTAGGTACATCACCACTTATAATCCTCAATTGATGATATCCAGACCTCAAATCAATCTTAGAGAAACATCGAGCTCCTTGAAGCTGGTCAAACAAAATCATCAATCATCGGGAGTGGATATTTGTTCTTGATGGTAACTTTGTTCAACTGTCTATAGTCAATACAAAGTCGACTTCTTCACAAATAACACTGGAGCACCCCAAAGAGATGTACTAGGTCTGATGAAACCCTTATCAAGTAATTCTTATAACTGCTCCTTAAGCTCTGCTAATTCCACAGGTGCCATTTTATAAGGTGGCATAAAAATAGGATTTGCACCAGGTACAACATCAATACAAAATTCTATCTCTTTTTCCAATGGCAAACCTGGTAATTCTTCAGGAAAGACATTTGGAAACTCACATACCACTGGAACATTTTTAACTACTCCTTTTTCTGCCTTGGTATCTCGAACCATAGCTAAATAACCTTGACATCCCCTTCTAAGCATCTTTCTAGCTGTGATTGTAGAAATAAGATTCTAAGGCATTGAACTCTTCTCACCTCTAAATTGGAATCCCATATCAACTAAAATTTTGAAAATCACTTTCTTCTCCCGACAATCTAAGGTAGCATAATGTTGATCCAACCAATCCATTCCCAAACTCACATTAAAGTCTATCACATCCAACAAAACTAAATCTGTTGGCAACTCTCTATCTTTCACCAACATTGGACAAGATGGAAAGACTATGTCTGTCTCCAACTCATCACTAAGTGGAATCACTACAGATAATGGAACTAACAACTTGGATGGTTGCCATCCCATTCTTTAAGTAAAAATAGGAGATACAAAAGAATACAATGCATCGGGATCAAACAAAATTTTAGCATCAAAATAACAGACTGAAATAGTACTTGCTACTACTGCATTGGATGTCTGAGCATCCTGAGGAGTTAGTGTGAAAACTCTGGCCTATCCATAGCTTGCTTGTTATGACGTAGATGGCTGCATAAATCCTCTACCACCAGATCTTCCTCCAAATCTACCTCCTGAACCATGGCCATGCTGGCCCATATACTGAGTACCACTCTGCTGAGAATACACTGGTGCATGAAACTGAGGAGCCTGCTGTATTAATTAAGCAACTGTAGCAGATGAACTCTGAAGATAAGCCTGCTGATAACCATAATTTGGGCATGATCTAGCAAAGTGCCCAACCTGACCGCATCTGAAACATGCTCTTGATGGTAGATGACAAGGGCCTTGGTGTACCCAACCACAGTTAGGGCATGCACTAGGCCCTGAGCCTGCACTGCCATACCCAGAACTCTGACCACTATAACTACTACCAGCTCTAGATCCAAATCTGATAGGCCTACTATGCCTGCGACTATGTCTTCCATAGTTTAGTCCCCTTTAACTTCTATATTGCCAAGAGGTACCAACCTACACACCACCTCTACCAAGCTGAAACACTGACTGGGAAATACCTTCAACACCAACTGCCCTATCGGCTCCACTCATATACGGGTCTGGGATTGTACCATGCATTATGTGCCACCTCTTTAACTATCTGACCTCATCAATAACACTCTGCAAAGTGCAACCTTCTGTATGAATCCCCACATAAGTCGGTCTTAACCTAGTCATATATAATTCCACTGCTCTTCATTCATCTTCCATCACATCTGTTGCATGACAGGATAAGCTAAGAAACTCCCTCATATAATCATCCACTGACCTGTCTTCCCTACAGATATGCAACAACTGCCACCTATATGCATCTCTTGTAATAGCTGCATAAAGCACCTCTTAAACTCAACCCAAGTGATGGTGTTCATATAAGACTATATAGACTGCATGAACCAATCTTGAGTTGATGCTTGAATTGATAACTTAACAATGAGAATCCTTTGATAATCTGTATACCCAGTCCTAGTTCTAGACTGATAAAGTCCAAGGCATCTTCAGTCCCATCAAAAGAAATTCTCCTAACTCTGGAGTACAAAAGAAGAGCATCAGCATTTGTCGTCTCTTTATTTTTTTGCTGAAGTATCTGTTGCACCAAGGGCATAGCTTGATTAAGTGTAGCTAAACCTTGGTTAATTCCTGCCATTCCAGCTAAAAAAGCTACAGGATCTAATTCTGGAGCTTCTAGCTCCACTTGTGGCTGTTGCTCTTGTTCTAGATTTGCCGTTGCCCTAGGCCTACCCCTTCTTCTATGTGGTGGAGCAGAAGGAGGAGCTTCACCCTGAAAAGATTGCTCACTATCATCTACTACTTCTGCAGCAGGAGCATTTCACTCTCGCCTCATTCTGAAAAAGACACAAAATCAATAAGATTCAAAACACTACAAGGGAACAAACATATACGCGAAATTCTAGAGGCAACAATGATAAAAAATGACATTTATCAATCTAATCACCGTAGTAGTCCCAAAGAAATTAACCATTAGCTCTAAAATCACCATTTCTCAACGTCCTCTACGTGATGGTGGCATCCGTTTGAGCAGATTCAGCTCAAAAAATTCTAGATTTTTATTTTAAAATTTGGCCTAAAGTTGTGGAAGTTGGAACTCTCATCTCATTGCTAATCAATCAAGGCCACTATTTTTACTTCATTCCCCACTGTCTCAAGAGTTTATAGACGCTGGTCTTGTGTCCGATCTCTAACTCTAAAATATTTAGTGAATTTTTAGGTAATTTTCCTTTTATTTTTAGATCTCCTTATTCTATGAATATTTTGGGTTGTTTGAGACTTTGAAAGTGTTTTATAAATTATGGGGAACATTTTGATATAAATAGTTAAGTTTGATACTGTGTTTTCTGGTGAGACCAGAGAGTACTACCGGATTCCGGTGATGAACAGTAACTAGCCCGGAAAAATTATGAGTTATTTTTAATAAATAATGTTGAATGTGGTGATTATTTCTTGTAACTGGACGAAGTCCAATTCCTTGCTGATTTTGAAATAAATCTCAGAGTAAATATGAGGGAAATTACATAATTCTATATATATTAGTTTAATTCATTTGAAAAATTATTTGAGCATCAAAAATAATCATTTTAGTGCTTTTAAAGTTATTTTGATCAATTCTGAATTTTTATAATTTTTCCAATGTCTTTTGAGAATTTATATAAAGTTATTTATTAAATAAATAAATATTATTTATTTAAAGAGTTCAGGAGCAAGAGGTGTAGAGCAAGGACAGCCGAGGACGGGTCAGCCAGTACACTCCACCTATGAGTAGATTTTATGAAATTTTTGTTGAGAATATTTAAATTAAAATTTTTCATATGGTTAATATAATATTTAAGTTGATTATCTTAATTTATTTATGATTATATATCTTACCACATGCATAATTTATTTATTTTATCACCATGAATAATTCTTAGAAAGATGTTTTAGTTAGGTTTATAGTATATCAATTTATTTGTATATGATTTAAATTTGATTTGGTGAAAATGGTAGAATGTGCTACCTAGTGGGTGTCACTAGGACCACATGCGCACTAGTTGAGATCTCAAAATTTAGAAGTATGTGAATTAGCTCAATTGAGGTTGTTCTATCGGGCAGTATGTGAATTAGCTCGGTTGAGGTTGTTCTCTCGGGCAGTATGTGGATTGAGCTTAGTGGAGGTTAGACTCTCGGGCCGAAAATAAAGATGTAACTCGGTTGAGGTTGATCTCTCGGGACATCTAAAATTGGATTAAGTGAATGGACTGCGACTATAACTCAGTTAAGGTTGACCTCTCGGGACGGCAGTCAGTTGAAATTAAGGGAGCTTGAAGGCTATTAGAATTGAGGTTTAAGGTTCTACCATGTTTTCCACTAAAGATTTTAAACTATGTGATTTCATACGAGGATTTCATATTAAGGTGACTTGTGAATTTTTAAAAAGGATTTTTATATAAATATAATTTGAGTAAAGTAAAGGATTTTAAATATTTATATTACTTTATTTACAAAGGTTTTTAAATAACTATTTTTAAAATCAGCATACATTTTAAAAAATTGATTCACTCAGTAAGGTCTAATTCCCCTCAATTTATTTTTCTAGGATCTCACAGTCAAATTGATTATAGTTGTCATCTGCACTGGATTTCTTCTTCTCTGGCTATCTTATGTAGGTCCATTTAATATTAGGATAATGACTTTTTTAGTCCTATAAGTTAGGTGGTTTTCACAAATTAGTCCTAAAAGAAATTTCCTTCACAATCAAGTCCTTAAATTTTTTAAAACTCTCACCATTAGTCATCATCTATTAAGTTGGATGGAAATTGCTTACATGGAGTAGTAGACCCCACTTAATTTCATGTTTCACTTGCCACATAAACACACGTAATCCACTTTACAGCCACGTCATCATCATCTTCATTATCATCATCATCATCATCATATGCTTCTTCTTCTTCTTCTTCTTCTCTTTGCCTTCTTCACCAAGAATAAGGCCACCTACAAAAAGGCCTTTAACTCTACCACCGCCTCCCAGTTCAAAGTCATCATCATCATCATCATCTTCTTCTTCTTCTTCTTCCATAATGACTCCACTTTTGAATCCTTCTCCACACCATTCTCCTAAATTTCATGTTTCATGCCATCTTCAATAACTGAGGCTAAATCAGTCATTATCTTACAAATATGAAAACTTTTAGGTTTGGATTTAATTTTAGGAGGCTTCCATTCTTTCATCACCATTAATTTCTCTTCCTCCATAGTAAATTTCTTTCGAAAACATAAGCAAAAGGGACCAAACTCGACTCCATGTGAAGCCAAAAAAATAAAAATTATTACTTTTACTTGAAGGAAAAAAAGGAAAACCTCAACATGGTAGAATCATAAACTGTCAAAAAATGAAAACAAACAAAAAAAGCCTCTAACTTGAGGTGCAAATAATAAGTATAAGAAAATAAAGATTTAGCCAAAGTTTCTTCCTTTTATTTCTTGTTGAGCTTATTCAATTTATGAAGGGAAGAGAGACAACCTATTTAGAGAAAAGGGTTGCCTGCCCTTTTATGAAATTGTCATTTTTTTGTTTATGGTTCATGCTCCTACGACAGGTGGTGGAGATGGTGTATACTCAACTGGTGGTGGAGGTGAATGATTAGGTTTAGGAAAGTATTCAACCAGTGGTAGTGGTGCATGATGTATACTTAGGGAAACCTTTTTTAGTTAGTGGCGGTGGAGCATAAGAATGGTAGTGGGTGGGTGGAGGAGGTGGTGATAAATTATCATAAATAGGTGGTGGTGGTGATGGTGGTGGAAGGTGTGTTCTGGGTGATACCATTTTAGTAGGAGGTGAGGGTAAAGGCAGGGGATGGAAAGACTTTATTAGTGGTGGAGGATTTGATCAGGTAGAAGGTGAAGACTTTGAATTGGGAGGTGATTGTGGAGCTAAAGGCCTTTTTGTAGGTGGCCTTCTTTTTGGTGAAAAAGGCAAAGAGAAGAAAAGGAAGAAAAAGAAGAAGATGATGATGATCATGATGACGTGGCTGCCAAGTGGATTGGGTGTGTTTTATGTGGCAGGTGGAACAAGAAGTTAAGTGGGGTCTATTGCTCCATGTAAGCAATTTCCATCCAACTTAACAGACGAGGACTAACGATTAAAGTTTTAAAAATTTTAAGGACTCAATTGTGAAGAAAATTTCTTTTAGGACTAATTTGTGAAAACCACCTAACTTGTAGGACTAAAAAATTTGTTATCCCTTTAATATTTGTATTGTGTAGTAATCTAGAACACTGCAGCAGTAATAGACGATTTTATGTAACTTATATTATAGATTTTATTATATTGGTGATCTATGTATTTTATGTGAATTATTGGAGTATTTGTGGAATATTATTGATTGATTATATTTTGGAAGTGCTATTTATCTTTCCACAAGTTTTTTATCCTAGTACAGAGGAAACTCTACCGGATTTTCTTTAAAATTTTAAAAGTTAACTATTTTTATTTGCGAAAAATTTCTTTACAGGTTTCGGAAGCTACACGCTTTCCCATTCCCTAGTGCCGGTCACGTGCCCTTTGGGTTCCGGTCGTGACAAAAGTTAGAATAATCACACTTTAAAGTCACTTCATTTTATGAGAATGAACAATGTGAGTATTTATAAAGATATAAGAAAGAATATAAAGTGTCAAAATGTGAGTATTTATAAAGATGTGAAATAGAATACAAAAGGTCCAAAAATATAACTTTTTTTTTTACCAAAGTGGGGGAGGATGGAGGTGGGTCTCAAACCCGAGACCCACCGTACCACCCCCAACAGCTTGGCCAACAGGCCAAGGCTTTGGGGGTGGTCAAAAAATACAATTAACATAAATATAATTAGAAATAGCAGAAGATGAAAATATTAAAAAATAATACTCATTAATATGTTAAAAAGTGAAAAATGAAAAAATAAATAAATTATAAAAATTAAACAAATATAGCTAGAAATATGAGAATTAAAAAAAATATAAAACATTAATGCTCATTAATATGTTGTAAAGAAAAAAAAACTAAATATAAAAATTAAAGAAAAAATGGTTAGGAGCAAAAGTACCATGTGGTAAAAATTGTCCTAGGTGGCAATATAAATATCCTTCGCTTTTATATATTTAAAATTAGGAAAAATTATATAAAAAACTCCAACCTTTGGGGGTACTTTCAAAGAAAACTCTATTCATTTTTTTTTCAAATATAACCATAACATTTAAAATGTTATAAAAAAAAAAGCTCTCCTTGGATGATTGTACTGGTAACAGGAGATGAAACTGTTTTTTATGATCCATGGGGCCCACTTCGATGATTGTACTGGTAATAGAAGATGAAACCGATGCATTTGCCCCCAAATTGATATTTTCGCCCCTCCAATTGAGTGTTTCATTTTGGATTAGCAGGTTGTTTAGACAGATAAAAATGTAACTTAGTTATTATAACAAAAAACTCAGCATACTAGGTATATGAAATTTCAACTTAGCATACTAGATATTTGAAATTTCAACAAAAAAAACTCAGCATTGTCGGTACAGTCATCTAAGGAGGGCTTTTGTTTATAACATTTCAAAGGTTGTGGTTATATTTGAAAGAAAAAATTGAATAGAATTTTATTTGAAAGTGCCCCTAAAGATTAGGGTTTTTTATGTAATATCCCCTTAAAATTATAAATAATTAAAGTAAATTATTTATATTCAAGTTATTAAATTTTCATGTATAAATAACTAAATAATTTTCAAGTTAATGATGTTCATTGTGAAAATGTATACTTTTCTTTTTTTATTAAATCATATAATATAATTATCTTAAATTAAGGGTAATTAAGTATGTTAAATTAGAAATAAAATCAAAGTGGAATGCAAATATTAACAAGAGGAGAGGAGTGCAAAAATTTCTACTGTCTGGTAGGGAAAAGAAGTCGACCATTAATGACTCAAAAAAAATTCAAGATTTTTTTATTAATAGGAAGGTCATATGACCTAAGCATCGATGTACATCACAATAGGGAACGGTACGGCAGTAGAAATCGAATTTTACACCTCAAAATGTCCTTGGAGAGGAGTTACCATTTGATTACTCTCAACTTCAAGCTTTTTGTACTTGAGTAAGTGAAGAATGAAAATGATGATTTCGACCTACCAACTACTTATCTTTTGTTTCCACTTATTGAAACATTATTTGGAGTAAAGTTGACTTTGGAAAAAAAAAAGACTTCAGATTTTAAGATGACGATTTCACATTGTGTAGGGTTTTCGAAAATAAAATATTTACAAAATGACAAAAAAAAAATTACTATTGAAAGTGAAAATACATAATAATTTTTCAAAATATAAATAATTTAATTATATGGAAACTGAAGAATGGACCACTCTTTTAGGATAAGGAATGAATTAATACGATTTTATAAAATTATCGTAATTTTATGAAAGAAAATGTGAAGTCTCTGATTGATATATATATATATATATATATATTAGCACTCGTACAATGCGCCAATTGTATATATATAATAAAAATTAATAATTAATATAAAAATTAAAATATTATAATAAATAAAATAAAGGAACATAAATATAAAATAATGACTCATTAAAATAATATTTGGTGCAAATAAATTATTTAAATAAGAAATATAATTAATAAAAAATACCAATTTAAAAAAATAAAATAAAACAAAAATTAAAAATACAGTGCATGGCCAAATGAAAAACTGCAGGAATTTAATAAAGAAAAATCAAAATTTTAAAATAATTTATCATGTTTATGATTATTTTTTATAATCTAAGGGTGTGAAGCTAAAATAGTCATTTTAAACTCAATCCATATAAAATATGAATAAGAAATTGTCACGATCCAAATTCGGGAGTCATGACCGGAGCTAGAAAACGGGAATTCGCACGAATTCGAATCTCGTAGCAAGCGTTAAACACAACTTGTCACCAAACATAACCACAAATATGCCTCAGAATTAAAACTTTTAATAACATAATGAATCTTCCATACATAATATCATGATAAAATGTTTAAATAAATATCCAAGTACACAGTCACTATCAAAATCAGCCCAACATAATACAACAAGTACGTTCTACTACTGCAACGTCTAATAAAATACAAGAAAAAATAGTTTAAAATTTACATAAATTAGCCAGAGAAGAAAGAGTCCGACGAAGAGGATAATTGGGGGAGGTCTGAAGAGAATAATCCTAAAAAAATAATTGACAGGAGATCAGACCTCACTGAGTGAATTATTATTATATATATGAATGCAATCTAAGCATACAAGCAACCAATCATCAATATAATATTTATATATTTATATTTATATTTATATTTATGTAAGTTATACACACATTTCAAGCAAATGCTCAAAAGAAATTTTTATATCAATGCAACGGGTAAAATAAGTGGAGGATCATAGCAGAATCCTAAAAATTTCGAAACCTCGACACTAAACCTCACTGGCCATCAGGCCTACTTAAATTCAAATAATATTTCTCTTATCCAATTTGATAGTGGACCGGCCCCGAGACCCTAAATGGTCAATCGAGCTACAGCAGTCTTGCTGTTGGCATGACTGGCCCCGAGACCCTGAAAGGTCAATCGACCTCCCACAGCCACACCACTCTCAGCCACAAATCTCAATAATAAATTTTTAGTCAATTCACACATCAATCAATACATACAACCTAGCATCTAGCATACTGTTGCGCAACAGTCCAAGTATAACCCACTTGATAGCACGTTCTACGACTATCCTCCAAAACATTATATTAAAAATAAAATATTGAAATCATATTAAAATATGAACAGTATCCAAATTACACAAATAAATAATCGCATTTATCCATATGATAATATATATATATATATATATATAATATGATAATAACAATAATTAAAAATGAATGCAACATAGCATATTAAAATTCACATTTGTTCGAAATATGGATGCCAATAATATTTTCTACATGCAATGCATACATGTAATAATAACTCATAGATGGAATGCGCTCCACGATTATAATTTGACTGGCCCTGTCCTGGAGGCCTAGCTCTCAGTGCAACTATAGGAAAATAATAATAATAATTAATTAGGATTAAAATCCTAACCTTATACATTCTAGATTTCTAAGGAAAAACTCGATCTAAGAAACAACTCTAATAAAACTCAAAATTTAATACAACCCCGATGTCATATTTTACGAGAAATCTATCAAAAATTCGGCAAAATCTCATTTGTAAAACAGACATCTCTCTAGTAAAAGTAGAGCCGATCCTGCACGCAAACACACTTTAAATATCCACAACTTCACATCTCGAGTTGGCCCCGAACTACACTTAATGTCCAACCAAGAACCAACACAACAGCATAAATAAAAACAATATAATTTTTCTCAAATCACCAATATTTTATAAAAATTTGGTTAACTAATACAAATTAAATTATTTATATAATAAAAATATAAAGGAAATTTATTTCCAAATAAATAATAAAAATTTAGTTTATAAATAAAATTTTGTTAATGGAAATCAAATTCCATTTTTACAAGTAAATTTAGCATCAATTATAAATAACTATTTAAATCACCCAAAAATACCATAAAAATAATAAAAGACTTATTTAAGCTTGAAAATAATAAATAATTTATTATTAATTTATTTTCCCAAAAATACTACTAATCAACTAAAAATTGGAAATTAATTATAAAAATTATTTTTATACTTTATTATTTAAAATCAGTCTTAAACATAATAAATAACAATAAATTTAATTAAAATTCAAATAAATAATAAAATACAATAATTTCTCTAAAAATACATAATTAAACATAATCTTTAAAAATTCATATCTTAAAATCTATACATAATTTCACAAAACTTCCTTCACATAGTTTAATCCACATAATTAATAGAATTTATTAAAAATATAAAAATTTTCCGAGCTCAGAACAGTAACGTGAACAGTAACCGAACGCCCGAAAAATTCCAAAAATTCAAAAAAATAAATAAAATTCATAATTAGAAAGCTTTCAATCTCTACATGAATTCATCTCAAAAGCAACAATATCTAATAAAATTGAATTCAAGCTCAATTTCACAGAATAACTAAAAGACTCAAAAATCGAATTATCAAAAATTAAGGTAGTTATCGGCTCAGATCAAAGAAATTGATCGAGGACTTTTGAAGCCCAGGAGGAGAGGATTCAAAAGAGACTGGCGGTGAAGGCTGAAGTGGTCAAAATCGACACTGGTGAGCCAAAACATCTCCGGTAAGGGAAGAAAACCGAGAAGAAGAAGAGGAAGGAGAGGAGGAGATTTCGCCGGTGGCTGGAGCTGCTGGAGGAGGGCGTCTGGTGGCGGTAACATCAGCAGGTGGTGGTCCGACGTAGTGATGGTGGTGGTGGCAATGGTGATGTCGGGTGGAGAAGAAGAAAGAAGATGAAGAAGAGGAAGAAGAAGAAGAAGAAGCAAAAATCACATTTTTAACTCTCTTTATATATATATATATATGTGTGTGTGTGTGTGTGTGTGTGTACAAAATAAGGTTTTATTACTTTAAAATATACACTATAAAATCTCTCTCAATACTATTTATACACATAACCACATACATACACACATACTCATAAATCTTATTAAAATGTATTAAAATATTACATTGCCCGTAATTTTATAAAAATAATAAAATAATAACTCACACTAAAATCCACAATTTAATTTAATAATTTAAATAAAATACGGTTGTAACAGAAATATAAAAATCCAAAAAATAAAACTTAATATAAAATTTACATGCATTAGTAAACTTGCAAATAAAAAACCAACATAGAAAAAGAAAAAAATAATAAGAGTTTTACCTATGTAATAAAAAACATTTATCATTCTCCTTTCTAATCTTTATAGGTTAAGAGAGGAAAGTGAGAATGATTACTTTAAATTTACTTTTATTTTGTGATATGTTCAAATATAAGAGTATTTCTAAATATATGAGAAAGTATCTGAAATGTCAAAAAAATAATATATTACTTAAGAGAAAAATAAAAAGTAATCATAATAATTAATTATTCAAAACTTTTTAAATTTTCAAGATAGTTTAAGAGATGGAGACCTTTTAGTTTTTCGAAATTATAAAGATGGTTGGAGGTAAGATTTATGGAATGAAATAAAAATAAAATAATGTTGTGTTAAGAAAAGAAATAAAAATAAAACAATGATCAATATGATTGAAACCTCTTTGAATTCTCAAAATAATTGAAAAGATGGATACTTTTTAGTTTCTCAAGGCAATTGAAAAGGTGTACGTTAGAGGCAAAATTTATGAAATAGAAATAAAATAAATACAAAAATTAGAAAAAACAAAAGAAGTAGAATTGCCATAGATCCAAAGTTTGCTTGTTAAATGGTAAAAATTAAAAAATATAAAGTAGTTAATTTTAAATTTTTAAAAATTAAAGTAAATATAATTTAAAATACAAGAGTTAAAAATATAAAAAATAATACTCATTAATATGCTGTAAAATAAAATTATATAAAAATTAAAATAAACATAATTAGAGGTATGAAAAGTTATAAAATATAAAGATTTAATGGCCATTAATATTTGATGAACTGAAAATATAATGGAAAAAATAGTTAGGAGCAAAATCACCACATGGAAAAATTTTCTTTGGTTAATCTTGCTTTTTTGCAAGCAAAATTTTTATATTTTATTAACTGATGATGTTCAAAGTTTAAATAACTGCAACTGTGCATTTCATATTTGTTATCAATATGAATTTCACCATAACCAATCACAGGAAAACTTCACAATCAACCATGCTGACAACTTATAAAATGCCTTCTATAACTACGGGCTAATTTATACTGTCAAACCTATCTCTTCTATTGCCTAATTCATAATTCAAAATTTTTTTTTCGTGGAAAATAAAAGTGATCAAACATTAGATATAACTAATTTAATAATTTAATAATTATTTTTTATAGGCTAAAAAAGTAAAGTGAAAAGTATCACTTTTAATTTAGTTCGATAGAGATAAAAAAAAATACAAATTCAATAAAATAAAACTATAACTTAAATAAAATTTATAAGCATCTACAAAATTATTAATAATACACTAATTTAAAACAAATAAAAATCATAAGTGAGTTAGTTATGCAATAAGAGCAACATAATAAA
>CATIWM010063738.1:0-43353 GCA_949671775.1 Mallotus repandus
ATGTCTAAAATTTAATTGGTATTAAAATTTTAAATTTTAAATAATTTAAAAAATTAAAGGACTAAATTATTTATTTTATTAGAAATTAGGGATTAAATTGTTTTATTTTTATAAACAGAGGGAGAAAAAAGTTAACAGAGAGACTTAAATGTTGACAAAATTAAAACGGATGGATGTAAATGTTCGATTTTCAAACAAGAAGGAGCTAGTGTAAATTAGATCAAACATCAGAGCGATAAATATAATTTGCTCTTTTTATTATGTAGGATTTTGATTCTTTATTATACTAATAACCTCTCTATATAAATTTTATTATTTTTATTTATATAGAAATTATTTAAATTTTTACCAATAAAATATATCAAAATATAAATGAAAAATATACTGATAATCAGCTCCCAAAACGAGCAAATATACGACCAAAAAAATGTAATTTGAAAGTCAACAAAATCTATTAACAAATTAACTCAAATAAATATTTTTAAATAATTAATATAACTTTATATTTTATAATATAATTATAACACAACTCAACTCATCTACAACTCAATTTTTTTTAAAATTATAAAAAAAATTAAATAAAACATTTCTATATAGAAAAAAAATACAAATAATGTTCACATCACTATTTAATCTTTACATATTGATTAAAACAACAAATCACATATCCATCATATCACAAAACAAAACCAAAAAAATCAAAATTTAATATTTTTCAAGTGATATTCTGATTATGAAATATCAAAATTAGATTTTAATATTTTTCTATAATAAATAAAAAAATAAAAATTCTACTACTTTTATCATTATCACCACCACCCCTACCACCATAAATAAAAAAAAAATTTATTTTCATTTTTTTCTCTACTTTTTTTAATTGTCTTTTTCTCTCTGCTTCTCTGAATTTCCCTTTATTTATTGTGTATATATATTCTTCACAAACTTACAGATACAGCTTTCTTCATATCCATAATAAATCCACAGATTCGGAAAAAAAACCTTTCCTCTTTAAATCAATTATTAAATAAATAAATAAATAAATAAAACTGTATCAACTGTCGCCGTCCGATTACTCCCCTTCTACTCCATCTCCGCCGTCCATCTACTCTCTTCTTCTTCTTCTTCTTCTTTTGTTGTACAATAATTCTATGATTGGTCGCGGTAAGCGACTTGTACTGCTGCTGCTGCTATCCGACGATGTTCAACTCTCGATCCGATTCGAAAAAAGAATGTTTCCTTCTATCTTAGAAGTGTTTCTTGTTTCGTTTTGATGTAGAAAGTAGCAGCAGTTTTTGGGTTTTCTTTTTTTTTTTTTTGAATTTTTAATCAAATAAGCTTTTTTTTCAAGATTTAGATTTTTGGATTTTTGTGGGTTTTGTTTCTTGAAGCTAAATTCAATTTTTTTTTTGTTTGTGATATGGAAGAAGAGAATCATACTAATAAAATGAATAAAGCGATGAGTAGTAGCGGCGGCGGCTGTGGCGGTGATGGTGGTGGTGGTAGTAGTAGTTGTGGATTATCAGACGTCGTATTAGACCTTGTGATGCCATACATCCACGACCCAAAAGACCGTGACGCTGTTTCATTAGTTTGTCGCCGATGGTACGAGCTAGATGCTTTAACAAGGAAGCATATAACGATAGCTTTATGTTATACAACAAGCCCAGATCGACTTCGTCGTCGTTTTAAGCATCTTGAATCGTTGAAGCTTAAGGGGAAGCCTAGAGCTGCCATGTTTAATTTGATACCTGAAGATTGGGGTGGTTATGTTACGCCTTGGGTTAATGAAATTGCCAAGTCTTCTTTTAATTGCTTGAAGTCACTTCATTTTAGACGTATGATTGTTAAAGATTCCGATCTGGTTCTTTTAGCTAAGTCTCGTGGCAAAGTTTTGCAAGTGTTGAAGCTTGATAAATGCTCTGGGTTCTCTACTGATGGCCTTCTACACGTGGCTCGCTCCTGCAGGTACTTTTGAAATTTTCTTTTCTTTGTTTTTTAATGTCATTAGAAATGTTGGGTCTTTCTTTAAATTACCTCATTTCTTAGGGATTTTTACTAATTTACGTCTTTGTGCTTGCTAAAGGTTTAGTCTTTTTATATGGGTTCTACTTGCTTGTTGGTCATTGCTTTGCTTGTCAATTATTTTTTAGTTTCTTTGCTCGATAAGTTTGTATTTGTATTATGAATTCTAGGTCTTACTTCGGATTAGCTCATTTTTGGGATATTGTACTCTTTTATGGTTGTTTTGCTTGTTGAGTTATCAATGTATTTGTGGGAGGGCTGTAATTGGATTTTGGTATTTCTTTCACTTGTTGAGCATTTAGTGTTTTTGCTTTTCAAGTTTGTTTTTATTTTCATAAAAAATGTTGGATTTTACTTCGTATTAAGTTTTTGTATTTGATCTTTGCCTTTTTTTTGGTATTTATGGTTTTGTGCTTCCAAGTGCTTTAGTCTTTTAATACGGTTCTTGGCTATTGTCCTACTTGTCAAGTATTTAATATTTTTGCTTCTTATGTTTGTAACTGTATTATTCTGTGTTTGAAATTTGATCAGAAATGTCGGGTCATTCTTCAAATTAGTTTATTTTTTCGTTTTTAATCTTTGTACTTTTTGTTAGTGTTATGGTTTTTTGTTTGTGAAAATTTGAGTCTATTTATATGGGTTTTTGGTGATTGTTTCATAATATTTAATCTTTTTACTTGTCTAGTTTGTAGTTAGATAGCTTTGCCATTGAAAGGAATTTGCTTTGGATTGACTTTTCTTTTTCTACTTTGAAACCTCATTGATAGGGTAAGTATTTGCCTTTATGTCCAAGTTTCAATGTATGCATGTGTGACATGATTTTTTACTTTCAGTTGCAGTATTTTCAGTTAGTTTCTAGTTGAATTTTCTTTAGTTTGATGTATACGTTTGTGCAGGATATTTGTTGACTCTTCACAAGTTGCATTTCTTTATAGTTCACACTTCACATGCTTTCTTTATGTCTATGGGAAAAAAGATCAAATTGCTTTTGCTTATGATAGCAATATCATTTCAGCAGCTGTGCAATTCATTCCATGTCTTGTAAGAAAATGTTGCAATTTATTGTTCAGAAAGTCATGGAAGTAACTATTTCTAATTTTCCTGGAAATTTGTACCATTTAGCATTGGTTGATCTCCTTTTAAATAAAGTTCTTTGGTTTTGTAAACTGGAAAAATCGGTTTAGTTTTGTTTAGCTGATTTCAGTAAAAAGTACATCTTGAGTAGATAGGTTGATAGCTGGACATAAGTTGCACATTATTTTCCCCTAACCAAATTCAACTTGACATGGATTTGTTCTTTGAGGCTTATAAAGTGGATTTAGATTGTACAAGCAATAAAGTGAAACCAATTTTTTTCTTTGGTACTTTTTAGTTGTAGACTTTTTAATTATATTTTCATGGATAGTGTACTAGTTCAAGCCTGGATAATCATTTAACATTTGATGGCCAGGAACTTGGTCTGCTTACTGTATTTTGTTCCAGTTGTTGAAGGCAATGTTAGCATGTTGCTCTTTATTCTCTTGACATTTAGCTATTCCCCAACCCCATGTATTCATCTGGTTATCAGGCATGTCATGTTGGTTTAGGCATCTATTATTCATGTCATGCTTATTACATGTTTCCACAGGCAATTAAAAACATTGTTTTTGGAAGAGAGCTCAATTACTGAGAAGGATGGTAACTGGCTACATGAGATTGCCATGAATAACACAGTTCTTGAGATTCTAAACTTTTACATGACAGATCTCACCGAAATCAGTATTGAAGACCTTGTGCTCATAGCCAAAAACTGTCGCTCTTTAGTATCTGTCAAAATTAGTGATTGTGAAATATTTAATCTTGTTGGATTCTTTCATGCTGCAACTGCCTTAGAAGAATTTTGTGGGGGTTCATTCAATAATGAATCAGATGATAATGCATCAGACAAGTATCCTGCTGTGACGTTTCCTCGCAAATTGTGCCGTTTGGGTCTAACGTATATGGGGAAAAATGAAATGCCAATAGTCTTTCCTTTTGCGTCACTGCTTAAGAAGTTGGATCTCCTCTATGCATTACTTGATACAGAGGACCATTGTTATCTAATTCAAAAATGCTGCAATCTAGAAGTTCTTGAGGTACAGACCCAAACTCATATCTTTTCCTTGCCGTATTGTTGTTAATTTATTTCAATCTTTGTTCTAATCAATCTGTTTGATGTACCATTTATTTGGGCTTTGTGTTTTTCTTCCTGTTGGAAACATGTTATGTTCTCTTTTACCTTTTGACACTCATTAACAGTAATCTATTAGTTGTATGCATAATTTTGCTATATGTTACTTCTCTTTCCCTTTTGTTTCATTCAATTTGCGACCTTGACTTTCGAGTTTACTGATTTAGCTTCAAATATGCATGCGTCTTGCTTCAGTATTTAACTTAGCCTATACCCTGAGGCACTAAATGTCCTTTGTCAAAGCACAAGAACAAAAATTATGAGGAGGAGTTGTTTTTTTTTTTTTTTTTTTCTAAAAAAGAAAGTAGTTGTCCTCCGAAATGAAGGGTACTTAGGCAACTAAGAATTCCTTTACATTTTGTGCATGGGAATTTTATTTGGAATTTATATGTAGTTTAAGAATATTTTGTTAATTGTGTTCTAATATTGGCAGACAAGAAATGTTATTGGAGATAGAGGGTTGGAAGTTCTTGCTTCATGTTGTAAGCGACTAAAGAGGCTTAGAATTGAGCGAGGTGCTGATGAGCAGGGGATGGAGGATGAAGAGGGTATAGTTTCACAAAGGGGATTAATTGCATTGGCGCAGGGCTGTCCAGAACTGGAATATGTGGCTGTTTATGTTTCTGATATCACTAATGCTGCTCTGGAAGAAATTGGTACTCACTTGAAGAACCTGAATGATTTTCGCCTGGTTTTGCTCGATAGGGAAGAGAGGATAACTGATCTACCACTTGACAATGGAGTTCGATCTCTATTGAGGCAGTGTGAGAAGCTGCGAAGGTTTGCTTTGTATCTCCGACCAGGGGGTTTGACTGATGTGGGTCTTGGATATATTGGGAAATACAGTAAAAATGTGAGATGGATGCTTTTGGGTTATGTTGGGGAGACTGACCAAGGAATTCTGGAATTTTCCAGAGGATGCCCTAGTCTTCAAAAACTAGAAATGAGGGGCTGTTGCTTCACCGAGAGTGCGCTGGCTAGAGCTGTGATGCAACTGACTTCTCTAAGGTATTTGTGGGTACAAGGTTATAGAGCATCATCTGTGTCCGGTCGTGATCTCTTAGCAATGGCTCGCCCCTTTTGGAACATTGAGTTGATTCCTCCCAGAAGGGTCTCCGTGGTTAATCCGGCTGGAGGGAATGTTTTAGTTGAGCAGCCAGCCCATATACTTGCATACTACTCCCTTGCTGGACCAAGAACAGATTTTCCAGATAGCGTCAAACCCCTGGAAGTGAGGAGGTTCTTTGATGCGTAAAGATGTACGTGATGTTGCATGCACGCCCCTTTCTTTTTCCAGTCATGCCCTGTTTGTAAATTTGTCCATCTTTTTCCCACTTCAGCAAGAGAGTTTCAGTTTCAAGTTTAATCTTAATTTGTACTAGACCACTGTCCTGTAATAAGCTTGCGTTTTCCCTGTAACTTGAAACAGTTTGTACTTTGGTGAGCAACTTTCTTTTCCTTTAGGTTCTATTAGTCCTAAGAATTTCAGCCGGTTGGAAACTTTGTATTTCATCTCTACCCATTCAATGTTGTTGGAAATTGTTGTTTATTATGCTCTGAAACTGGCCATTGTTTTCAAGTATTGTTTAGTTGAGAAGCTACCATCAATAATAATGCAATTAGTAAAACCATAAAGGGTCACTTTGCCATTCTTTTGTACATTGTCCTTTTGATTCTTTCTTTTTACTTTTTCAAAGGATTCAAATTTTACTGCCATTGATCTGAGTGTTATTATTATGTACTGCCATTGGTAGAGTGTTATTATTATTTTTTTCATTGTACAATTTTTGATATATTTTTTCATTATACAGTTATCAATACTTCCATCATAAATTTTTTATTAATTTTAAAAAAAAGCTCTAAAAATTATATAATGCATCTATCATATATTGAAGAGCTAAGCTTCCAACTTCGTCTTGTCATTTAAAACTGGTTTAGAAGTGCTAAAAGATAAAGAAAACCCAGGTAACCATAGCAATAAACCTATGCTCCAACCATATTTAAATTTTCAGAAATAAAACCAAAATTGCTAAAAAAAAAAGTAGTACTAACTTTTTAGTTGGTTAATTTATAATTTGAGGGGCATATGATCTATTTCTATGAAAAAAACAATTTAAAATGCTTAATAAATTAAAGAAAATATACCAACAAAAAATTTTATTTGATAAAATAATTATAATATTTTATCAGAAATTGGAGAAAAGGAATTTTTAATTTAATGTGCTTAATTGTATGAGTTACTATTCATCCATACTTTATGATTGAATAATAAAAAATATCAAATCAAGTATGATATTTTTTTGAATGATAACCAATAATAGCAATAACGAAAGATTTTGAGTAATTCCAAAGGAAAGAACCTTTTTAAAAAAAAAAAAAAAAATTCATGATATATGTTCATAATGTTTATTTCAATAAATTGATTTCATTATTCTAGATAGGGCCGTTTACATATCATATACACTATTATAGAGCCAATTGATAATAAATCATTATCAAGTTGAGATTATGAAATCTTAAGATTTTAAGTTTGGATTTCAATAATATCCATTAAGAATTTTTCTTAAATTTTATTATAAGGGTAAGTAAAATCCACTTATGTGGTGTCTCATAATCATAGATACCGTGTGAAGTTCTAACATTGTACAAAATATTGAGAATTTAGGTAGAAAAAAACAAAACTTGTTCTCTAGCTATATAGGAAGTTTGATCATTCAGCCAAAACCTCATAGGCTCGAAAAGTTAAATTTGAATCTAGATGTATATAATTGTAATTTAATTTTTCACTTTTTCTCCATTTTAGAAAGAAAATATTAAAAGAAAAATAACCTTTATTTTTTTCTTCAAAATTTTGAATCATTCTACAATATAAACATGTGTATCTATACAAATGCAAGTAGAACCGTTCGATTACTACTAGTTTACTTATAACTATTGATATATTTTATATATATTGATACATAAAAATGATCGATGGTTATAATTAAATAAAAATAAATTTAATGGCTCTAATTTCATTTGCATAGATACAAACATTCGCATAATAGCAAGAGCCCAAAAATTTCACCAACTTCTCAAATATTAAGAAAATATCTTTTTTTTTTTCAAAATTTCACCTCCTTCTCAATTATTAAGAAAATATATTTTTTCTCTTTATTTTTCAACTTTAATTTTTTCTTTTTTTTTTCTCTTCCCAAAGATAGTGTAAGTTTCCGAGGTGTAGGGATTTCATAGAACATGTGCAAAATCGAATTTTAAAAAAAAAAGATACTTAATCTTTTGCTCCAATCTCAATATGAAAAAGAGAGTTAACTGTTATTTAGCCTGGATTTTTGTGTTTGTTATGTCGTTTTACTGTCTGTTAGAGCATCAAAACTGTAATTTACCCTGGATTCATGGCTTTGGATGGCATTTTAGTGCCAGAGAATCAATGCTTTGCTGTTAGGAATTTTTTATTTATTATATATATATATTTTTACATACTGAAAATCCGACAGGTCGAAATTTGAGAATTATACAGTGGGAAACCGTAATTTTTTTTTTATAAATTATTCATCATAAAATAAAAAAAAATTCAGACTTGAAACTATTAAATTTCAATTTTATTTTTTTACCTTACATTCAATAGAGAGGGAAAACAATAATGAGAATGCAAAATTTTAAATTTGAGACTTCACCATGATTGTGATGGAAGACTTGACCAATAGGCCAAGTACTTGTGGGCAAATTTCGATCTTATTAGCATTTGCTGTTAAGCACTAAACAAATATTAATTTAAGGATTTGTTAATTGAATTGACTCCTTCCACTTCAATTATGTTACAATAAATATTCTGCTCCAATTTTTTTTATTATACCAAAAAAGTTGAATTTTATATGATATAGATACTGACAAAGTCAAAAATAATAAAATTCCTAAGTAACTATCTTATATGCAAAAGTAAAAAAATTTACATTCTTAAAGCTCACTTACTTTTTCAGAGTAATTTTTTCTTTTTTTTAACCGTAAAAGTTTCGACTATTTTTTAGAGTTTGTATTAAACGAAGGTAAAACTCTCTCAATATCTAATTTTTTTATATATAAGACATGAATATGAGATCTTAAAGTACCTTTTTTGAATTTAATGTAACAAAAATATAGATTGTTATTTATCACAAATTAATTTAAGATACATTAATTTATATATGATTTCAGAATTTCTTGTTTCTATATGGTTTCAGCTTTCAAACATGTCATGAACATGTGAGTTACATTGAAATTGATAAATAACATTTGGACTTACCCTCTTATTTAAAAATTTATATTAAGCTAATGATACTTTAAAATAAATATGTTATATTATTATTGGTTTATAAAATTAATTTTTATTTAATTTCAAGATTATAGCAGGCCAGAAATGGAGGCAAGTTCAATCACTTTTCCTCAAGAAGCTTTCTTTTCAAATGAATACACTTGAAAACTGTTGTAAACTTGGTGGATGCAGCTTGTTCTAGGAATTTACCTCATCCAATGATTAAAAAAAAACACAGAACTTGCAGGTAAAAAGGACAAATTTAGCAATAAAAAACAATAAATTATTGATGTGCCAACAGAAACATATCATGCAAAACATGGGTATGGGACACTGATTCCAGGAGAAATTGGTATCACACTCTCATGTGACAAGCATTTTGTGGGGGCTTGCTTTGGTGGTTCTTAAACTTTTTTGTTTTTTGGTTTTTTTGGTTTATTGTTGAATTGATCATCAATTCAATTCAGCACAAACACCAGCCTCTATTATTTCATTCTCTACCTCCCTGCTACCTCCCTGTTCTTGGATAAGGTAGTAAACATGTATTACCATACCCTCCAATTTAATAGTTTCTAAATCGAAATTGCATGTAATGCAGTGATAGGGAGATTGAAAGATTTTGAATTCGAATTTTAATTATGATAAAAAAGTGTTAAAAAAATTTTACTCTTTTTATGAAATTTGTTTGATTCGATTGCGAAATAATTAAATTTTATATGTCTATTAAATACCGGGAATGCCAAAAAAATTACAAAAACCAGTAAGCTTGTGAGCGTGCAGTCATCATAGACACATCCGAAGATTTTGCTTATGCACATGTGCAGTGCCTCAAGTGTAGGGTGTTAAGATTTTTAAAAATGGAGGAAACTGAAGCACACAATACATAAGAATGGACGTTGATATTTATAGATGGAAAAGATCTTGGAGTTAAAATTGATTTATAGGATTAAGTTTGTTTTAGGTGTGTTTGGATCGATGTTAAAATAGATTAATTACTAATCTTATAATATATTGAATTTTTTTATATTTGTTTGATAAATTTAAAACATGCATCCTTAACTATTAATTTCTTAACAATTAACTTTATTTTAGTACATTTCTATTAACCTAAATGGTGGTAAGTTAAGGACTTATAAAAAAAATTTTTATTGAAAAGTACGAATTTTTTATTTTTTATTATTTCATTATATATATTGTAAATAGTTTCTCTTTCTTATTTTTCCTATATTAATAAATTACAAATCAAATTTATAAAAATATGTATTTAAGATTTTTTTTATGATAGTTTTATTATTTTTACAAAAAAATTATATCAATAATCAGTACATAAAAATCATATCAACAATCAGTATATGTTTATTTATGACCTAGAAACTAATTGTTATAGACAATTTTAATTTTTAATTTTATTCTCTCTCTCTCTCTATATATATATATATTGCATAAAATTTATATTAATATTTTTTTATATATGTATGAACGTATAGATATATATTATGTATTTTTATTTACATAATTTTTTTCTAATAATATTTTTCTAGTTAGATGATATTTTAAAAATTAATTTTTATTTCTTATAAATTTGAATAATATATTTATTTATTTTATATAAATTCTATTAATTCTATTAATAGTTTCTTTTAAATAATTTCATATTAACAACTTATCTATTATCTTTATTTATCCGATAAGGTTAACAATTTAACTATTAGACTTGTAACTATTATTCCCGCTATAGTTATATTTGTAACCATTACACTATATTTTTTTTAACTCTGATTCAAATGCACCTTTTTTTATAGTTATTAGAGCATTTATTGATTGAGATTTTCATGAAATATATATATATATAACCATAAAATAAAAAATTATCAATAAATGTGACAAAATATTTTTCAATCGAAGTGTCAAAAGGTCCATAAATATAGTGTGTATACTTTCAAGAAATTGAGTATTTTCTTGTAACTCCTTTCTTGAAATGTTTAGTTTGCTTAATCTTAATTCAATCCATACAAATTCCAAGATCAGAAACAAATAAACCATATTATGTTAATTTGTTCATGTTTGGAATGTTTGAAGCCTGCTAGCCAGTTAGATATAGGGCACGTTGCCAAGTGAATTCTTTTCTTTGGTTTCACCAACGACTATCATAATTAGTGGAAGTTGAGTCATTTGACTATGGTGTGTCGATGCCCTGGCTGTCAATTGCAATGTATGTGACATTTGAACATCTTAGTCTTGCCATCGTATCATTGCTCCAGCTATACCTTTGTCTTGTCATAGCTGCCAGCTGCAGTTACTCAAGACTGATTTAAACTATAACAAAAACACAATTTAGCAACAGAAATTTTTCTTATGATAATTCTTTGCAATTGAATTAACAATGAATTTAGAAACGAAAAACTGTAGTTCCTAAGTTGTTTGCTGTTAATCATAACATTAACGTAATTTAAGTTTTATTTCTATTTAAAAAAATATAATTAACAATAGATCTTAATCAGTTTTTAAATTAACAACGAAACTGTTTCTACTTAATTCTGTCTAGATATTATAAAATTAAAAAATTAAAAAAAAAATTTATTTTTCTTACATAAATTTTTTTTATCGCTCTTCTAATTCTAGTTCAGATAGCTGGAGAATATATTAAGACTTAACACTTTATTGTTTTTCTTTTGAGAAGTTGACATCTGATTATATATGGATTTTAAAGTTCATTATGGCTTTGAATTGATAGGCATTAGTTATTGGGAAAATAATCTTGGAGGGAATAGAAGAGGTTGTTGGAGATGAATCAGAAGTCATTTCAGAACTTGCAACGTATCAGAAAACAAAGGAATAGAACATAGCATATGGCAAACATCTATGAGCTATCTTCAATTCTTCTTTCATGGCTCTGAGTTCTATACTGAATCTTTTATGGTCTCATTCATGTAGAATATGGGCCACTTACAAGCATTGATCCTTCATAATTTAAAAGAGTGCAACATTCAATGGATTTTAATGATAAAAATCATGGGAAGTTGATTTGACCAAATACCAGAAAAAACCAGTGGCAGAGGCTCTCACTACTGCAAATTTGATCCTATTAGAAGAGGTATAAATGGACTTGGCACCTTAAAATTCGCAAAGACTTTTAGTTCATGTGTTTGAAGCCCTGAACTAATCCTGTCTTCCACTCCTTAATGATGCTTACAAATCCAACTTTTTTTCAATCATTTCCTTTTAGAAATCTAATCGTACGTGCAAGAAATTGAAACCATTAATTTGATAGTAAAGTGTTTGTCTCGTCACGAAAGAACTTAGAAGTCTGAGTTCTCACAGCTTTCATTCCTTTAAAATTTTCAAATAACCAAAATAAAAGAAATTAAAAACACAAATTTGAAACAATTAGGAAATTTTTAATGCATTTTAGAAAGAAAATGCAAGCATTTAAAGGATTGCAGCTAGAAGTCTAAATTCACTCAGAGCACAAAACTAGCTTAAAGAATAGCAAGTTATATATCAAAATTTAAAAAATGTTGCAATCAGTGCATGAATTTTGTACTTGGTCAGCCGAAGAAGTATGAGCAAATCATGATTGGAATTTCCTTTTCCATGGAAAGTGAAAATTATTACTTGCAGTTGTGGGTAACTTTCTATGAAGAAGAGGTCAAAGTAATTGAGAGGATTCCCCATCAGCCATTAATATTGAAAAAAAATGCTAATAAGTTTGGTGTCGGGAAATTTAAATTTATTTATATAATATTATGAATTCAAATTTTATATAAAAAAAAATTAATATTTAAAAAATTTTACTCTCCTACAAAGTTCATTTATCTTGAATTTCAAAATAATTGAGATTCATGTGGTTATTATATGCTAAAATTAAATAAAATTAATCAGAATTTAATGAATTATGAAAATCATCAGTTTAGAAAAAAATCATTCAATATTTACTTCTTATTGACAAATCACCTGCGCACTAACTGGTATAGAACCCAATACAAGATGCATAGTCCATCTTTTTTTTTTTTTTTTGACCAAAGCATAGTCCATCTTTCACACTGAATTTCTTTTAATCTCTAACAGTTCTATTGCACTCAAAGCAGAATGCGATGCATTATTGACCTTTGCTTTTCGTTTAACAGTGTTATTACACCCAAAGCAAGTGCTTCTGATTTGACTGGTGATGGTGAGTATAGTTGTTGATGGATGGTGTCCAGGACTAGATGTTAGTAGTTTGTTGTTCATGACTAAAAGCCTATCTCACCTTCTAATGATACAAATATTATTTCAAGTTGCCAATAGTTTGGTTATTAATTTAGTACTTAGATTGAGTGGTGTGGTATATTCTTAACACTTCAAAATTTTATATTTTAGGTACATTTTTATATTGTATGATTCAAATTTAACATCAAGAGCTAATTAAAATATATATGTTCCTCTAAAAGGTATCATGAGGTGTAGAGTTTAATTTTTATCATCGTCAATTTAAAAAGAGAGAGTTGTCCCTATTGTGCACTCCATAGATGTTAAAGTCATATGATCTTCCAATTTATCAAATAATACATGTTTCTCTTCTCACTAACAGTTAATATTCATGATTTTTATTCATCTCTTTGTAGTCTAGTGGTTTAGATAATAGATATTATAAGGTGATGTCATGATCCCTCCACTCCTTGGTCAAAGTAGGAAAAAATTTAAATTCCTTTAACTAAAATTTTGAATTTAAATTTTATATATGAAAAATATAAATACTGAAAATTTTTTAACCATCCTTTTAAGTCCACCCGTATTGAATTCCAAATTAACGGAGATCCTAATCTATCATACCCTTATGAAATACATAATCAACATATTATTGAGGATTTTTTTTTTGTTAAAAATGATAAAAGTAGGAAATGAAGATGGCTAAAAGCATATGGTGTAACCTTGTTTTATGAAAATTAAAATTAAGTGTGAAGAGTGCTTTCTTATGCAAGAAGAGTGCTTTCTTATGCAAGTTGCAGAAAGCTGCTCCTTTACAAGAAATTATTGTAAAGTTGGTAGGTTTGTCATTTACTGAAAAAAGGTTAATAAAAAAAGAAAATTATACTGTTTTTTGAAGATTTTAAATGCTGAATATGTGGTTTAGAAAAATAATATGCATGAACAACTATATACAAAGTGACACTTGGTGGCCACTAAGCTTTTTCATTGATGATTCTAGCAAGGAACAATGATGATAAATAGAACCCACAATAACTACTAAAATAAAAACAAGAACAGTATCAGCATATTAAGAAATTAAGATTTATTTATTTCTTTATGTATTTTCATGTGATGATATCAATATTTAATAGTCATAAAAATTATAATTGTTTTGAAATTTGAATTTAATTGATCAACAAAAATGTAAAATTCTACAACTATATATTTTTTTAGTGTGAATTATTGATATTTAAAATTGATTGAACTTTGATTAATTCAGTTCAATCTGTATAGGACAACAAGAGCAGTAAAAATTTCTTAATAATTAATTTAACACAACTGCGTACACCAACATTTAATTTTTTAATATATAAATTTCAGATTCAAAATCTTAATTAAAGGAATTCATGCCCCTTACCATTTATTTCTTATTATTGTTTCTTTTGGTTTTATATGAAACAGCCAACCTTTGCCATAATGATTATCAATCAATATCTCATTCTAGAGGCCTCCATTACTATAAAGAAGTTAAACAAGTACAGACTTAAGATAGAAGGGTTGAGTTTGTAAAAACAATATGTAAGTGATCCTATCTGGTTTCCATTTTTAATTATTTAGTTGATATCATCATCCATTTTGCCCTGTCCTGTTCCTCTTTTTATCAGCAAGTTATGATTCTAGCTTTTTACATGATCAAAATCCTAGCCTGAAACATCAAATTTCATTGTTCTGTTTTGTGTTGAGATTATTGGGGTTAAATTGTTTTCACCTTGAAGCTAAATTTAAATTAATTTCTTTACCTATGATATTGAAAATAAAAGCTAGCATTTATATCGATATATAGAGGTTCAGTGGTGAAAAATTTGAATTTTTTTAACTAATATTTCAAGTTCGAATATCTATAGAGAACAAATATTGTAAGAATTTTACTTTTTTAACGGATCCACCCAACTGAAACTCTAAATTTATATGGCTGCCAGATGTCGAAGAAAGCAGATAACAAATAATAAGATTTATAAAATGGGCCAATAATTCACTGCTCGAGTACTATGCAGAAGGATCACCCTCCATCTAAACAAGAAAAATGAGAAGCTTCCGATGGGGAAAAAGGGCAACAGAGATTAGGATCATATTCCTCCAAGTCAAGTAAAAAAGTCAATTTCAGATATTGTGTAATTATAAAGCTGGATGCTGTATTCTCAGGATCAAATTACTGCAGAAAATATAAGCACAGTTGCTAGTAGAATGAAAAAAGAATCAGGGCAAAAAAAAAAAAAAGGCATACAGAGACTAGTAGTAAAAGAAGGTACCATGCTGATGAAACAGTCCTGCCACCATTGCCAATTGGGGTTGGCAGAAAGTGAAATATCAAGAAAAGAGGAGAATGTGGGATTGGTTAAAGAAAAGGAAAAATCAACTAACAACCATTAGGACCAGTTGAAAGAGCCGCTTAAGTGATGTTTCGAATTCGAGTATAATGTATATATAGCCATATTAAATTAACTATTGGAAGATTTTTTTGTTTCTTATGGTCATAATCGAATAGAATTAAATTAATTAGAGCCTACTAAACATGTACTAGTGTCGGAGTAGTTAAAAAAAAAAAGGAAATCTCAATATGAAGACCTTCCTTTCCCAATTCCTACGTGGAACGTTCCATATTCTGCGATTGGATTGAAGCATGTGATGCTCAAAATTTTTTTTAAGTGGAATGCAAACTCAGCTGCGACTAAGCGATGGTGATAATCATCATCATCATCATCATCGAGCTTTCGTCAACTTGGCCTTATTGAATGTGTAAAGCTAAGAGTGGCTCAAAGGGTAGACATAAAGAAAAAAGTTTAGTGGAATGCAGTGAATTTCAGAAAGAATGCAGTGTGAGTCAGCTTCTAACTTAGCCGCATCTATCGCTGATATATATATTGGTGAATTGTATGTCATAGCTGCAAGAGTTGATCCATGTGTAAAAAGCACAAGCTGCTTTTAGATTACCCTTTTGAAAATCTGCAGCAAAATTGATACCTGGCGGACAGAATTCTTTTACTGCAATTGAAGCATAAAGCTGAAGAGTAACTTGCATCAGACATTACAATCATCAAGATCTTGTCTGCATTTAAGCGTGCGGTAGAGAAAGATTGAAAATTTTCATAAAGTAATGATAGCAAATCTGTAAGAAAAAACCTGTCCCAGAATCTGATGAATAAATCAATAACCATAGAAGACTATGATTTCATTTTCACCATCTGGGAACTGAAATTTGAAACATCATATGACAATCTTTCTGTTATGTTCAGAAACTGACAAAAATCACTGCCATTTTCAGTTCTTCTGAACACAAAAGGATTACAAAAATAAGGACTGACTCTTTTACTATCCAAGAATCTGATGTCTCTGGACAAACAAGTTATGGGGGTTGATATGAGTGCCACTGGCGTATAGATTTTGTCCCTGAAGTTTAAGGCCAGTGGAAGCAATCTCATTTGGAGATGACACAAGAAAGTCGGCATCACTTGGATCAAAGAACATAATTGATCCATCCTTTGAGTGGTTCCAGTGAATCATCATTTCCTTCACAGCAGTGGACTTTTGCTCTGACAAAAGGGCAGTAGTAGAACGGTTCAGCGAGGAAGGCTTGTTGCCATCTGGTTGATTAGCATCAGTAAGATTGAAAGTTGTGATATCATGGATACTTGGTCTTCTCTTATCTTTCACTCCAGAAAGCTGCTGCCTTATAAAATACTTCTGTGCATGGCTTGCCACTTGAGTTGGAGTCTTGGAGACTACAAAATTCCTGGAGATATTCCTCCAATCCCCTTTTCCATGCTTTAGAAGCCCCAGAAGAAACCGCCTATAATTCATCATCATCATCAAGAACCACAAAAATCAAGATCAAGAAGACATGAAGATTACTAAATGATTTCATTTTTCCATCACCTTCAGTCCAAAACTTAAATTAGGCCAGACAAGTTAGGAAGCAGCAACATTAAAACTTAATTATAATGTTGCTAACAGAAAAAAGGAGAAGCAAAATTAACAATATCATTGCTCGGATCGAAGCCTGTGCAAACAAAACTAAATCATCAGCATAAAATGATCCATTGTGTGATAAAACTATTAGTAGAAGGGCATAACTATATCTAATACATTAGGCATTAATGTCTGAAAAATCCCATTATGAGATGTTTGTTTGCGATGACCATAAAATATGATAAATCTAAACTGTCCTCATACTTTTACAATCATTAGTTAAACCAAATGACTACGAAGATAAACCTTAGCTAAAAATTGAAAACTAATAAAGTGAATTCACCTGTGTTCATCTTCTGTCCATGGAACTCCTTTCTTCCTTTCCTGATCACCATTTTTAGCAGACAAAGGCCTCTTTCTATACTCATCAAAATTACGATCACAACCCCAATCCAATGTGAAATTAGATGAGGTATAGTAGCCAGGAATTGGTACCTTTCCTGCTTCAATATCACTAACATCATCTTCAAGCTCTCTGTACTGTTTGATCACATCATAAACTGTCTTCCCTGGAATCATAGCAGCTACTTTTCTCCATCTATCAGGTTCATGTTCATCATATATAGCTAAAGCCCTCTCAAATTGTTTGTTCTCTTCTCTAGTCCATTCTGTACTCTGGCAAAACCAATCTGAATTTGACATGTAAAAAGATGGATATAGAGTTTCCATGTCCGTGATGATTTGTTTTTGCTTATGAGTTGATCATATTGAATTGGAAGGGTATAAGAAAACAGAAACAATAAAGAAGAGTGAGGTTTCTATGGTAATATAATCAAAGGCATTAAATTTCAGAATCATATAATACAAAGAGAATCAAGAATCATCACCTTTTGTTTAGAAGCATAAACTCAAGAATCTAATAAAGACCCTACTTTTATGAATCGAAAGGAATCATGAAAAGAAGGTAAAAATCTAATCTTTTCAACAAAGAACAAAACCCGAGACAGAAAGAAGCAAAACCCAGATAAGGATTACTAAACTTGAAGCAACGAACTCGTAAAAAAATTGGAAAAAAAAAAAACCCACAAAAAAAGATGAACACTTTGAAGAAATGAATCTCAAAAGAGATTTTTATACCAAAGAAACAGTAATGTTTAGCACAGAAAGTGAAAGAACAGTAACAAAAAGTGATTAAAGTATGAAAAGAACACAAAAGCACTGATAGCAATATTATTAGCTAATTGATGATCAAGTGGAGAAAATTGAAAAAGAAAAAGATTCTGAGGAATCAGATGGAAATTAATAGCAGGAAAAAATTGTTTCTTCAGTGGTTTCTTTGAAGACAACTAATAAAAGATATACAGAAAATTATAAATGGAAGACTAGATGAGCAAGTGAGGATCAGGAACAGAGGAATTTAATGCTGGGTTTTGATGAGTTCAAGGAGGAGATGAATTTGAGGACGAGAAGAAGACTTTAAAAAGGTGGCTGCTTGTTATTGGAACATGACACAAGTAGTGCTCCTGCTGCTACTGCTCCTGCTACTACTGCCACTGAAGTGAAACTATTTTTGAATTTATTATAGGATAGGAGATATAACAGATTTTTTTTTTGTTTATTTAAAAAAAAAAATGGGATAACAGATATTTATTTATTATTCAATTTTCAAAAATTAGAAATTTAAATTGTTTTAGATAATTTATATTTTAAAATTAGATAATTAAAATTAAAATTTATATTAGTAAATTAATGAAAAAATATTTAATATTGAGATGAAAAATATTACATAGAGATAAAATTTTTCTGTTACTTAAATAATAATTTATGTTGAATAAATAAAAATATTTCACCACAACGATAGCCTAGGATGAAACTACAACCTTTTTAATGCCTCAATCTACGTTAGCATAATTAAATATTTAATATTTATTAACATATAAAAATAAATGAAATAGTGATTTTGACTGAAAAAGTATAATATAAGTTATTATGTTAATATAAGTAATTATGTTTATATTGTTTACACCTCAATATTATAAAAAAGGGAGAAAAAAAAGAATACTCTTCTTATCAAAAGATATGAAAAATTATTTTTAGACAAAATATATCTTAGATAATAAAATTTTTGTATTACCTTCAACTTAAACAATGAGAATGTGGTTACACTAATAACATTTGAAAGTGTCCTACTAGTAGTTCAAGTGACAACAAAAAATGAACTCCCAATTTAAAAAGAGTAGGATTTGAACCCTTTATCTCTCTCTTTTTTTTCTTTGTGATGCTGGAAATTAACCATTTGTATTAGTTAAAAAATTTAGAAAGTTATTATTAGGAAAGAAATAATTAGTATTTTGAGATATATATTTAAATTTTACTGTCATTAATTTATAAAATTTATTTTTATATAATATAAAAATAACTTATTTAAAAAATTACATCATTTTCTATTCATTGAAAGATAATTGAAAATTATTAAAGTTGGCCCTGCTGTACTTCCTTCTTCACTGACCAAATGTTGGAATCTCTAACTTTTTTAAGTTTTTATGTTTAAAATTAAGTAGTTTAATAGTACATCTAAAGTGTTAATAAATTAAGGGTTGATTCATTCTCACCTTTCCTCTTCCTCTCTTCAGGGTAAAAAAAAAAAAAATGTTTATCCATGAAGAACAGTTTGTGCTAAACTGGACTGCAAAATAACTTAATTTTTAAATATAAAATTGTAGAAACGAAAATCAGCAGCGCCTGTAGCTCAGTGGATAGAGCGTCTGTTTCCTAAGCAGAAAGTCGTAGGTTCGACCCCTACCTGGCGCGTCAATTTGTCTGTTTATCTTCTTTTATATTTTGAAAATAAAATTTATACGTTCATTTATCGTAAATTAGTTAAATAATTAAATTAGATAACATAAATTTCTCTTTTTCACACTTGGCAATTACAAGGAGAGAAAAAGAAAATAAACAATTACAATCACGTAGAAATGAACTTTTTTGAGAATAAAATATAAAAAATAAAATGTATACATTCTTTTATTGTAAATTAATAATCTATACACGTATTAAATAATTAAATTCGATAACAGAAATTTTTCTCTTTCACACTTTTGCAAATTACAAGGAGAGAAAAAAAAAACTATTACAAGCATATGTACAAATGAACCTTAAAGTACACTATGAAAAGATCAATTTCCACCCACAAAGAAAAGTGCAAATGCTAAGACATGGACTATCTCTTTGTAGCTTTATTGACTCATTTTGAGTAGCTTCCTTTTGTTAATGTGTTTTATTAAGAAGGGAAAAAAAAAACAAATTTTCTCTGTTGTTTATTAGATTGTGTGTATTAATTTTCAGCCTCTCATTCTCAACACTCTACTACTCCCTTCAATGCCTAGTCTCTTATGCTTTGGTTTCAAAGCAGGTTGTTTTGTTGTATATGTATGTATTTCTTAGCACTTTGGCAAGTCTTTTGGTGGTGGTAGCATAGACTCATTTGGGCCTTTACCATTGTCAACCACAAATGCCATCTTTAATCCCCATGATGTGTGTACTTCCAAATGGCAATGCAAAAACCAAACACCTACAACACACCCACCACAAAATCAGAATATTTTTTAATAAATATATTAATTATACACTTCATCATTCATATCCATAAGTTAATGATATGTATATATATCAAGATCATGATATTGTTCAAAGAAATAATCATTTCCCATGGCAATGATCAAACAATTCATGTACAATAGTTCATTTCAGAAACATGTCTCTTTTTTGGGACATCTTGTAATGAAACCTTACCACCTAAATGTAATACATATATCGCTGGCAAACATCCATCTATTGAATAATTGATTTCATCATATATTATCTAATGTAATAAGTTGTTGATAATTTTTTTCCATTTGATATTTTCAGTGTTTAATAATCACATAAATTTAATTATTTCGTAAATTCGTGCTAAATAAATCTATAAAAAAATAAAACCTTTTCAATACCAGTTTCTGCATATAAAAAATTAGAACTTAATATCTCTAAAAATTTAAACTTTTTACTAGATAGGAAAACATTTAGAATTACCTGGATTGTCTGCCCTGAATCTGATTGCAGTCCATCCTCCAGTAGGTATACTATAAGTATTCCTTTCAACAGGATCAACAAGATTGAATTTCTTTGGATCATTTACTGGATCATAGTTCCCTACTCCTTTTCCAACACCATAGAAATTAAACCCATGTAGATGAAATGGATGGCTTTCAGGTGCTACGATTCCAGTTCCTTGGAGCACCACTTGAACTGTTGAATTAAAAGCCAGTCTATACAGTCTAGTTCCATTTGTTGTCGCAATCCCACCAGTATAGTTACCAGTATAGTTGTAAGGTGTTGGTGGATTTGCGGGAAAATCATCTGTAAAAACACCACTAATGTTATGGTAATGTGCTTCGAGCAAGTCCATCTTTGGCATCACGAAACTAACATTGTTGATGTCTCCTACTGCCTTGCTACCATTGACGCAAGTTGGGCAAGGATTGATTCCGACTCCGATTGCGAACATTAGAGAATGGTCCACTGTTAATGGAACATTGGAAGGGTACTTTTCCGAGTTCAGGCTTCGAAGTTTGTCCATAAAAGTTGATGTTACTGATGTTGCATTGATTGCTGGAGTTGTCGTCAGGACTGGTGGCGAAAATGTTGCTGTATCCTTGTATCGCAAGAAAGCTATTGCCGTGACATTATCAACAGCAACAACGGTGTCCATGAAAGGAGACACAGCTATTAAGTACTTGCCGGTTGTTTGATCAGCAGTTAGTAGGAAATTTGTGGTTTGGCCTGGACCGACAAATATTGTATCGGTGATAAAAGGTTTAGTGTAGCAAGCATCAACTTCAACAACAGTTAGATTATGCCCTGCAATCTTGAAAAATAGCTCATCGTTTACTGCTGCATTGACAAGGCGTACCAAATAGGTCTTTCCATGTTGAACATGTAAGGTGTAGCCTGCATACAAAAATTTCCAATAAGGGTACATTTGGTATGCTCTTAAGTTTGAGTCGTTCGGATTTTACAGGGCAAAACTCTCCTAGCATCAAACTATTTTTAAGTATACCATAGATCACTTAGGAGTACCTGGAGTAGTGCAACCAGGAACTGGTCCTGTATGGCCATTAATTGTGTGAGCATCTGATATATTTGGTGGTAAACCAGTTTGCATGGCTTGATTGATCACTGCTTCAGTATCTGCTTTCCACCATTCACCTTTTTTTAAAAAAAAAAAATCTAAAATCAGCAAAATTTGTGTTACATTAATGAAAATTTAATCATGAAAGAAGAAGATCAAACTAATCTCACCCAGTATAATGAGTTTTTCTTTGTGAGGTTTTGGAAATGGGTAAGGGACATCTTTCTTAGGCAAAATGACAATGGCACCATGTACTGTTGACCGTAGCCAGGAGATATGTGCATGCCAAAGAAGTGTGCCTCTCTGGCCTGTAAGTGTGAAGTTGTATACATAGCTTTGCCCTGGCTGTATTGGGCACTGTGTAATATATGCTGGACCGTCAGACCACCCTGTACGTAGTTGCCTCACCCCATGCCTGTCGAATACATTTTTAAAATATCAGAAAATTTTATTTTGAATAATAGAACGTTAAGTGACTGAAACATTGATAGACTATATGATATAGGTTATCTCTTTCATCAATTATGTGAATTTTATCAATATTTGTTGGTTCAAGTGGTAAGAAATTTGAATTCTTTTAAGTAAGGTTTCGAGTTTGAGTTATAAATGTTGGAAGAGTTTTGCTCCTTTTGTGGATCCACCCGACTCGACTCTAGAATAGTCAGAGCCCATGTGACTACCAAATACTGGAGGTATCAAATGAAAAAAAATCATGTGAAATTTAATTTTACATATCAACGATAGTAAGATTGGATTGCTACATTTTTGGATTTATTTAAAAATATGACCACTGTACTATTTTATTTACATTTAGATATGTTTTTTTTTTTCTCATTTGATAAACATACAAAACGGTTCTTACCAGTGAATGGTGATGTTGTATTGGACATTGTTGATGACCCTTACATTGACATTGTCGTCCTCCCTTGCATAAAGGGTCGGTCCAGGAAACTTTCCATTGACAGTGACAATTGGCTTACTTGAACAAAGCTTTGTAGTGTTTGTGGTGATCACCTGCATTATTAACCATTTTAAGGATATATGCTTCAGATTCAACTCTCATTTTACCTCTAAGTTGAAAAATTTTACTTGAATTTTATCATAATTCGATCGTAAATCAAAACCTCAATCACCTTTTTTGAGGTAAATTTACGTGTGATTGATTTATAGATTATGTACGTGGTAGGTGTGATAGAGACTAGTGAATGAAGCTGTAATTGTCCTTCTAATAAAGGCATCCATACCAATTTCAAACTTGAAATGTGAATTAAGGTATATACAAAGTAATTAAGGTTTTCTTGTAAATCAAAAAATATGGTATACATAAAAATATTCAATTTAAACTTTAAAATAGTTAAAATTTATACGACTACTAAATATCAGGAACTTAAAATGTAATGTAATATGCATTAAAAATAATAAATTATTCTTGATATATTAATTAATTAAAATTCAAGTTTAAGACGTCACATCTCTATATACATCTCCTGCACTGGTAAAACTAAGCTCATTTTAGTACTTGCTACTAAAAAATTGGCATGCTTTCCTTAATCTTTGTTTCGCTATAATTTTTCTTTACCCTTTTCAATTTTATGTTATATCAAGTGAAATTGGATAAAGGTTTATGTCATGACTCGTGAAGCTACGGTGTGTCGTGGGCTTCGATATAATTATTAAAATGCCTTTAGTTCAATTTTTTTATTAGATTATTAAAAAAAACTATAAGCTACAAGCATTCAAATCTTTGCACGACGGGTTCACCAGTGTACAACTTAGGTTTTAGATTTCAAAAAAAATAAAATTTAAAAAAAAGACAAACTATAATTGTCGTGAACTTCGACGTCAAGGTAGCAACATGTTTCACTACCCAGTGAAATAACAGTACAAACTTTTGCTTATTCTCATAGAACAATGCCTAATGTACTAGGACAGTGGCATGCTCCATAATACAAACAACTGCAGGCATGCAACAAGTATATAAAAAATGTACGCCTAAAAGAATTAATGTTACTACATATACATATTTATGTAAACTTACCGTGAAATTATAGTGCCGGACAGCCGATTCCACCAATGCCGGAAAAATGAAAATCATAAGCAACATTGTCCGGAGCCATAAGTACTCCATGTTTTTGTTTTGTTTTGTTTTGATTTTGGTTTTGCTCTCTTCTCTCCTTGTGTGTTGAGTTTCTTGAGAAGGATTTTTATGACTATGTTAGAAGGCTAATGTATGACTTACCACCTTAAGCATTTATAAGGAATAAAATCTTATGATGCAATGTCATTTTAGCCTGTTAGGTGGATGAAAATGCAGTCATAGGTGTTCTGTTGATGAAGGGTGGATGGATTTTACTTGCATGTTACACAATGAAAACTCTTCCTGTTCATTTGGAAGTAAGCTAACATATGACCTTATTGCCATTTTCAATTGACTGAAACATTTTTCTGTGAGTTGAAACTTACATCTCAGCTGTTTATTTAATTATCTACAAATATATCTCCATCTCCCATTCATTTTTTGCAATAATGTAATTAATATGCATTGCTTGTAAAGCCTGGTATTATGCTTTTAATTTAATTTAATTACCATAATTATTATATATATGTGATTAAGAGACTACACATTTCTACAATAGGAAATGTTGATGCTTTTTTTTTTTTTTAAAAAATTATTTTTGGTCAAAACAACTCCACAAATGATATTACTTTAATTGTGCTGTTATTTTATGGCAAAACTCTATTAATTATCTATGTTCCACGAGTGATATATTTATTCATTATATTGATTTCATGTCATTTATGGAATATTTTAACATGAGCATAATAATGGTGAATGAAATGCACTCAAGGGTTTAGTCTCACAGTTGATTCTAGCATTTATTTTCATTTTTTTTCCGTTCCACGTTTTCGGTATTTAACCATAAAATTTTTAATTCTTTTGGAGTTCAAATTGAATAGATCTATTAGAAGAATAAAATTTTCTCAACATCTATTTTTTTCATATATAAAACTCAAACTTAAAATCATACTTAAAGTAATTTGAATTCATTTTTATTTGAATTAATAGAACCAAATATATAATAAAAGACTAGATAATATATATATGGTAATATTCCTCAAAATTATTAATACAAGCATACAATCTCTAAATTGCTTCTAGGAGGTAAATTTCATTTTTTGAATCGTATAAAATGTATTGTTAAATTATGGCAACAAAAGAATTGCCATTATTATTTCAAAATTTTAATGGTAAAAAGAAAAAAAAAAGGATTATAGTCATAGATATGCTATGTTGTACGGATATTTTAATTAGTGGGCATCTTTCTGTATTTGTATCATCGTTTTTTTTGTATCCGTACTATCTAGACACTTCAATTTAAAAAGCAGATACTCCAATTAGAAGTTGTTTTTCCATATTTATGTTCTCATTTTTCATATCGCCATATCCGAATTCGTAGAATTTACTAAATATGTTTTGCTGAAATAATATGTTGCATTGCATTTTATATACCTTAATTATATTTTTTTTCACTATAATATGGTGCAATTGGGAAAAAATAATTAACTAGTTGAAAAAAAAGGTGGTAGCTAGCTACTATGCTTCCAGAAGGGTATATTTATACATAAAAAGCATATACAAGAAAGATGGTGATTGTGGTGGTGGGTGATAGTCCATAATTAATGTATGGAAACCTTAAATAATACAGATTTTGTAGTTGAGAAATGCTTTTCATGTATCTTTATCTCATCTAGCTAGCTGCAATTTTTTTTAGAAAAAATGCTTAAAAGATATCATTAGATAATAAGGTTTGAACAGCTTAGCTTGTCCTATCAATTTCCTATTGAAAACATCTTTTCTACCTTTGGTTTTAATTTATTTATTTTTCATTCAAAATCCCACAAATTTTTTATTCAACTGGATTTCTTGATTTGCTCTCTTTCCAAGCAATACCCATTAACAGATAAACACAGGATTCACAGATAACCATTAAATTTTGTCTTTGTGGTGGAAAACAGAAAGTTAACTTTATATATTTATTAATGTTTGTACCATGTTAATATTTTGGTTTTTAGTGAATTTTTTTTTGAGAGAGTTTTTAGTGAAAATAAAATGTGAAAGTTATTGCTAGTGTTATATGTATATGTTACATTTATAATTCATCATGGTTGTTATGATCATTCTTTTTCATGTGTGCTTTTCTTACTAGATCCTTTGGACCATTTCAACTTAATTATTTATATTTTCTTAAATTCACAACCAATCCATAGTTTTTCTTAGTTGAAATAGAAAAGTATATTTTCAAACAATCTTGCACATCAATTGAGATTAAAAAAAAATTAAATATTTTAAAAATCCACATAAACTTATTATGATAATATAAGAAATTTGTACCATTTACTAAAGATTTTATAATGAAGTTTTTAAAAGGATAAAGTTTGTTGTCTTACAGATTTGTGACGAGGACCTGTACAGTTACTTTTACCGTCTATTGAATGAACATTAAAAAAATTTGAGGGTAAAAATGAATATATATATATATATATCATTGTCATAGCTACAACATATATCATCCTTTTTGAAAAAATAAAATTTATTTTACTAATAATTAACAAATACTTAATTCATATACGGTGGTCCTTGAAAATAAAATAAGAACTAAAAACATCTAGATTTGAAAATCTTATTGGAATTATACCAAAAGAAGTATCTTAAATTTATTTCTAAGATGATTTTTTTTATATGATATTCCCAGTAGTCATAAGGATTCCAATTAATCTGAAATTTAAGTCGAATGGACTCATAAAGAGATAAAACTCTCCCAACTTTCTCTATACATAAATCTTGAATTTAAGATTTTATTTTAAAAATTTAAATTCTTTACCACTTCAATAAATATTAATTATGTAATTATCACATTTAAAAAAAACAAAAACAAAGCATGTAGGTAAAATTCATAAAATGTTCTATTTAGGGTGAGCATTAAACATGTTATTAGACTATTTAAAATGATTTAAAACTAAAAACCTTATAGATCAAGAGTCCATCAGTACATGGAATTTGTTTTTTGTTATTTAGTGTGGAAATTCAAAGAAATATAAGTTTTCTGGAAAGGGCAATGATTCATTACAGTTACAAACACCTTTATAACATATTTTATTTCTTTCTTATGGTCAAAGTAACTAATTTGAATTATTATTTACTCAACATATAGTGCATTTGACCTATGCCACATAATTCTTTAGCTGACCTAATCATCGTAAAATTTAGATCTTACTTTAATATTTTTTACTAATATTTGGCTCCAATTACATTGATAGAAATCCATTTCTTGAAGAACCTTCAAAGTGCAGTGATGAAACAGAGTTCTTCTATGTTATATGAACTACCTAGTAAGGTAAAGATAGAGAAAGGTGTAGAAGCAACTACCATGAACATGCTAAATGTGCACCATATTTGATCTTTTTTTTAATGAACCTCCAAAGTCCACAAGAGTGACAGTGGTCTCGTAACAACTAATTTAATGCAACTGTATATATTATGATTCAAATTCAAGATATTAATTAAGTGATAATAACCCCGCCAGTTGATTCTAAGTATTATATTTGATGCTTTTATGATTATACATAAATATATAGCAACAGAATATCTTAATCTTGAAATGTTTTGAGCATTTAATTATGATACATTTAAATGTACATTAATTGCCTCTAATTTGAACATTTAAATAAGTACAATTTAAATGGTACATTTCATAATATTCTTAAAATTGATAAAAATCAATGATCTAAACGTTGATAAACTATACAATAGAAGATAATCTTTTCTTTTACATTAAGTATTGTAGAATTCAAATTATGCACCTTAAATTGTTCTTAAAAAGAAGTGACTGTTAGATCACTTTCTTATAAGCTACTTTAAATTTGTTTTGATGCAGCTTCTAAAGCACCCTCAATCCTATTAATGCAAGATTTATACAGAAATCCAAGATAATCAATGATGTTGTCCTCAGATGCACCTTCTAAAGGGTTTATCTCAAATGACCAAGTAATCAGAGTCGAATCATCACCATAATCAACAAGCTTCAATGTATTCACAGAACCATCTAATCCTACATTGCTTGCTTCCATCTTGTAAACATAGCTATGTGAAGTCAAATCCATAGAAACCAACCTTTCCTTAATCCATGACCTTTCACCATCCTGTTGAGGGAACATGAAGCCTGATACCAGTCGAACATAGCCTGGAATTCCTTCATGTCCTGCTAAATCTGTGCATCTTTCAACCATTGGCATCCATTCTGGTAATCTTTTAGTTTCAGAAACTATACCCCAGACTTTGTCTATAGGTGCATCAACTATGCCTCGGACCGATCCTCGCCATTTTGCTTGTGCTCCTTCAAGTTCCTACATAAAGGGTAACGCTTCAACTCAAAGTAGTGAATTTTTCAAGATATTTGAGAGAACAGAAAATAGTGCTTACCATGATTTTTCAGTATCTTGTTTCTTGTTGATTACTGTTAGAAATCGCCTTACAGACTCGCAGGATTATAAATATATTGAATGGCAAGTAAAAAAGCTAACTATGAGTAGACATTCATTGTTTTCTGTCGAGGAATCCTATGAAGTAGTGCAAGAATTGGCATGTTGTAAGATGACAAAAGGAAAATAGATAACTTCAAGATGAATGCCTTGGGAATTTACGAAATGGTTCAGGTAGATTTTGACGTTAAAAAATCCTCCAACAAACAAGATAGATTGTGTAACAGGAGCAATCCTGACTTGACTTTGATTAATCATTACTACAGCTACTGTCTTTGATGGCAGATAGTTTACCGTTGCCAATGTTTTACACTTCAGTGAAAACAGTCTCTTTGCAGAAATGCAAGGGGAAGGCTGCATACATATGCGGCCACCCTCCATTTGCCCCTGCTATGCACCAGCGCGGGCCGCTTTAGACTTCTTTAGACCACACTCAAAGACATTTACCTATGAACTTAATGATTTCTCATTGATGGATTAAAGAGAACATTAATGGACTAGTTCAGTGGTGTAAAGCCCCACTGAGTTCCCATTTGAGGTTGTTTTAGTGGGAATTAGTCTCTGACTCATTGTGGTTTGCGGGCATCTAGTATTGGCAGAATATATAGATATATATATATATTTGTTTCAATCTTTCATATCAGAGAGCAAAAGATGAATTCTTGCTTGCCTTTTCATCTCAACACAAATTCAACCTTATAATTCTAAAGCTCTCTGATAATTGAACGTTTCTACAACCAAGTATACAAGATAATCTTTGATTAAAGAGAAGAAAAATCAGGCATGGAAGCCAGCTATTATTGTCACTTAAGCACTTGCTCCAACAGGAACACCTCCGGCCTTGAGTCTTGATTTCCCATATAGAGTTTCTTCAAATCGGATAATCTCATTCTTTGATCCATAAGCAACCTGAGTTCTGTCATCAAGACTTTTGATCTCCTTATCTAGCACAGACTGAATCCCATCACTACTATAGCCCCCAGCTTTCTCAATCAGGAATCCCAAAGGAGCAACTTCAAATAGCAGTCTCAGCTTAGCTTTGGAAGATGGTGATATCACATTAGTGAAGATACCCTTCTCTTTTACAATGATCTGAAAATAAAGGGCATACAAAATACTTTCAGAAAGCACATGAAAAAGTCACAAAGATTGAAACTAGGAATTTTTTTTTTATTGCTCGGCTTCGACTAGAGTTTGAACTCGCAAATCAACAACCATGGAGGTAACTTGGATACTTCTGAGCCAAAGTACATACCTGATTCACATCTGGCACCATTCCTCCTGTGTATCTCAAGGTGTATTTTTCTCTCACGTAGTAGTTGATCAACTGTTGACAAAAAAAAAAAAAAGAAGTGCTATGAAGAGGAAGATGCGTAGAATAGAACTTTAGTTAATCAAAAATGAAAAAAAACCAACATTTGTTGGTTCAAATGCAAGGAGCTTGAATTCTCCTAAATAGGATATCGAATTTGAGTTATGTGTATTGAAAAAACAGATGTTCGGTGAGTTTTAGCCCGTTTACAGGGTTCACCCAGCTTGATCCACACTAGTCGGGGTCCTTGTGGCTAGCGGCTTCAAAGGGTAATTCCAAAGAAAAATGAAAACAAGATCAAAAGATTTCCTCAATCAGTAGACCAAATTGAGACTAATAAAAACCTTTTCATAGTCAGGGTTGTCAAATGTGGCTCTCAAATTTCCAGGGGAGAACAATTTTCCTTCACCAACCTCTGTTGTCTCCTTGACATGTTGCCATTTTCCTGGAAAACATTAACTAGAACACTCTTTTAGATTTTGACAGAAGAACAAGGCTCGAAAGGGACAGAAACTGCTTTAAGGGAAGTATTATCCCAAGTACAAATCAAGAGCTCAGAATGTCCATGTCTCCGTCATTGTCACAGTAACAGATCCATCATTCAAAATTACAATATTTGAAAGCTTACCTTCATCTAGAAGAAGGAATTCATGAGTTCCAGGGTAGTCTTTAAGAGCAAGAACATAGGTAGTTCTTGGACCATAAACTCCCATAGCTGCTGCAGCTTGATCTCTTCCGGTTACTCCTGTTAGTTTATCTCCTGGCCACACTCCAAAGATGGTACCCACAGAGAAGTTTGTGTCCACGATACTTGATCCATCAAGTGGATCAAAAGCAACACTGAATCCTCCTGTTAGCGTTTTGATTTTATAACATTAGTATCTTTTCCTCTCACTGGTCTAAATGCTGCGTAAAGTTTGAAGATTAAATGCTTTTAAAACCAACAGACCTTCAACTGGGCCTCCCATGTCTTGCAGTTCAGGAACTTCTTCAGAGCAAGCATATTTGCAGAAGTGAGAGTAAGTCAAGGCCTACAAATTGAACCTGAGACACATTATTTCCAAAAAACCAATGCAAATTCCTGAAAGTTTGGAGTGAATCCAGGGAGAAAATGCTTCTGGTGTAGATCCATGGACTGACGAATTTTGATTAGAAACTGGTATTGAATAGTATTGCTAAATCATTGGTTTAATTCTAACCTCGAAAAGAAGGTTATTTGCAAGCATATCTACAGCAAGCTGCTCATCTCCAAAAGAGTTGACACATGCTGTTCCTCCACAAGATGCTGTTCTGACCTTGAATGAAATGGTTCTTAATGCCTCTCCCATGCACATCATCAACCTGATAAGTGCCTTGTCGGGAGTTGCCTTTGTCAGAAACTCTTCCTGCAAGCACCACAATCATATTAAGTTATTCGGATATATGGAGCTATAGTATATGAAAAAGAAGCACGCTTGCTCTCTGTAACTTACCAGACTATCACCAATCTCACATCTGGTCACAAGAGAAGAGTTCTTTGCCTTCGAAACCTTGAAGGATGATCTTGGCACCAACCGCAATGATTCCCCGAAAAGCGAGCTTGATTTCAGACTCTGCCATGCATTTCAGACACCCATTTTCAACTTAAGTTTGCCTATACACACATAATATGTGCATTGAAATGGTAAAATATCATATTTAATCAAGCTTCCAAGTTGTGTTCTCATGCAAGTTCATATTCTGTAGCATAGTACAGATATATATGATTCAATTCTTTCAACTTCACATAAAAAATGGCTGACATTAGATAAGTAAAAAAGTAGTGTGTTCAGTTAAAATAGTTCAGCATACCTTGGAGCTGGAGGGTGGAGAAGCAAGAGCTTTTGAGTGCTGAGAAGAAATTCCAGGCAACAAAGCCCCACGAGCACAGCAAGCTATGCCAGTCTCCATGTTAATTAAGCTTAGCTGCACCTTTTACTACAAAATGTTGGCACTTTTGGCAAGTGGGTATCGGTTCAAGTTTGCTAATGTTTTGGAAACTTCAATTGGGAATGGAGTGCAAGAAACTTGAACTAGATAAGCAGTTGACAGAGTAATGCCACGTGGATGGTGCAGAGCAGATAGGATGGTCAAGTTGGGTCTTTTGTTGGGAGGTGAGGCTAATTATCTTCGCTCATAAATTTGTGGCTATGATCTTATCGTAGAGATATATGGTTTTAATCAGCAAATACTTCACATCTCTTTTGTTGGTTTATACTTTAACGGCTTATGGTCTGCATTACGTATAGATACATACGCATACAATGTTATTTAGCACCAAGGTGAAGATGTAAAACAGAACTTGCATCTCCATGCTACATTGAATGCTGTCCCACTAACAGACATGGGCATGGCAACATCATACAGTTGGTTAGTGAAGTATTGTGTACGCTCTAGTTGCCATTTTAATAGCCGTTGGATGGATGCATAACATGCCCTAACCCTACCATAAGAGACGCTAAAGAGAATATATATAACTGTAAATCCAAGCAATAAATATGATTTACAAAATTTCAGCCCTCATTTTTTCTGAGGGTCATTGCTTGATACAACAATAGGCTTGAGACTAAAAATGTGTTGTTCAAAGTCTTGAGAGCTATTTCTTATGAAAAAATTGAAAAGCAGAACTCCCTATATTCTCCATCACAAGTCCCAACTTCGAGATGTCCTGTGATGCTGTGTGACAGCACATGCAATGCTGATCAGTTTCAGTAACAAACACTTTTTAACACAATTAAACCTGGTCGATTTCCTTGTAGCTATGCGTTTTGACCTCATGCCATATTGAGATTGTCTTTGGCAACTTTCAGCTCCAATTTATAAAGCTCTCACCCCATTTATTAAATTCATAGTGACATTAACAGTTTTGGCTAGTTCAATAGCAGCTCCAACGTAGGTATGGGGGGTCAACTCTAAAAGACAGGCCTTTGCTTCTCTTGGCAATTCCAAGCCTTCGATGAATTCCCTTAGACTTTCTCTGGTAACAGCTCTTCCCCTGGTCAGCTCTTTTAGCTTCTCATAGGGCTCTGGAACATCAAATCGCCGCATAACCTGTAGATAATCAAAAGTGCGCGAGACACAAAAATACTGAATGTGGAATTTCAAGCATTGGTATTCAGAAATAACTAGAAGAGGCAAATAAATAAATAAATAAAAAAGAAAAGGCCCATACAGTCTGTATTGGTTCAGCAAGCACCTCCCATGAATGGTCCAAGTCTTCACTCAAGCGACTTTCATTCACCTAAAAAGAAACACAAGCAATCAGAAATCAGTATAGATATGAATCAATACATTACAAAAATATTAATTTGAAAGTTAGTCCAGAATTCGTCTTAAATGTATCTTAAAAACAACTGCTTCCTACACATATAGGACCTAAGAAGCATCTTATGTATATCATACTGCATACCTGAAGTTTTACTATTCCCTGCAGTGCACTTTTGTAGGCTAAAAGAGAATGTCCCAACCCCTCACCCATATTCCTCAAAACAGTTGAATCAGTCAAGTCACGCTGGAAATAAAGTACACACGAGAATATTATTGCCAAGACAAGAAAAATACCCAATTTGCTAACAGCAAATGCCTCTGATCTACACAATGGGAACATAGTGGGCACCTACAACTAGTTCTTCAGACCTAAAGTAAGAAGAAAAAATAACCATGTGATAAGGAAATCACACTTGTCCATTTCTGGACTATATAATCTATGTTTTCACACACAGGCAGAGACTGCAGCAGCTTCCTCTAAATAGGCTTCCTACATGACTTTTTTAAATTGGAATATCACAGCCAGAAGAACTGGAAGTGCCAACTAGAAGAACAGATGATCAGAGATAAGACATAAAAGTAAGTTAGAAGGGAATGGACTTTCTTACCTGCCAACGTGAAATAGGTAACTTCTCACTGAGATGGGATAAACTTCCATTGGCTTTTCCAAGATTACCTTCACTATTTTCAAAATCAATAGGATTTACCTTGTGGGGCATAGTTGAGGACCCAATTTCACCAGCCTTAGTTATCTGCTTCAAACAGTGATAAAAAATAAATCACCCTTGCAGTATGATACAAATATTGTCATTTAACAATGGAAATGCCGCACCAGATTACCCACCTGTTTGAAGTATGCTAAGGAAATATAGCCCCATATATCTCTATCAAAATCAATCAAAATAGTGTTAAATGTGATAATGGCATGGAAAAGTCTAGCCATATAGTCATGTGGTTCGATCTGTAGGATAAACATAAAGAATCAGAAGAACATACAATGGCATTACTAAAACATGAAACAAAATATAGAATGATAAAGGGAAGGATCATGCAATAACCACGTCCAAGACCTTAGATACATTTCATCAGCCACTCAATGCAAAAATTCCATGCAAGTAGTTCCAATGTTTATATGACAATGCATATCTTAGCCTTGGCTCTCTCATTTTTAAGAATCAATGCATTACTAAAATGAGTAATTAATTCACCACCTCTTTTGAATTTAAGATATCTATTATGATAAATCAAGGTAAGATTAATCTGACATCATCTCTTCCAAAGGAAAAGCCACAAAGAACATACCTGAGTGACATAAGGATTAAAGGATAAACCGAGGGACTCCACAAATTCTTTGGCAATTTGAGGCCAATTGACTTCAGGATATGCAACAAGATGTGCATTATAATTTCCAACTGCACCAGCAAACTTTCCCTTTATCTTAACTTGAGATATTTCTTGCCTTTGTTCACTTAACCTGGCAGCAAAAACTGCCATTTCCTTTCCCAAAGTTGTAGGCGAAGCTGGCTATAATACAATAAACAATATTATTATTGAAATGCACAAAAAGCTACTATACAGATTATTAAACAACCAGCAATTTTTGACATGATATTAAACACATTTAATGAGATCAGCAAATATGTGGAGGACAGTTTAGGATAAGTTCGTTAAAAACAACAATATGTTTGACAAACTTGTTAAGCTTTGAAAGTCAGAAAGTTATTGGTTTCAAATAGCAAATCAACAATCAAATAGCCAGTCCATCAGACAGAGAGCTCTTTCACCTGTCCATGAGTGCGAGAAAGCATTGGAATGGAAGCATTATCTTCAGCCATGTTGCATATTGCTTTGATCAATTCATCCATTACAGGGAATACAACCTTGTTCATTGATTGTTTAAGCATTAGTGCATGGGCAAGATTGTTGATATCCTCAGATGTGCAAGCAAAGTGGAAGAATTCAAGCACCTGTAGTGTGAGATATAGAGAGAGAAGGAGATAGTTATGTAATCAGGAAAAAAAAAATCAAAAACGAACAAATCAAATGGCTAGAACCATGCTAACTCTAGTATATTTTCAACCTTAGCAATCTCTGGATGTAATTGGCATTTCTTTTTCAAGAAATACTCCACTGCTTTTACATCATGATTCGTCACTTTCTCAATGTTCTTAACTTCCAAGGCATCATCCATGCTAAACCCATCAATCAATCCTTGCAAATAAGACTGAGCTTCTTCACTAAAGTTGGGAACCTCAGTGACTTCAGGAACTTGGGAAAGCTTCAACAACCATTTAACCTGAGAAGGGAAATATACACTTAATATTGATCTTATTTTTTGCAAACAAAAAAAGCATCAAAATATAAAAACAACAGATAAAAAGTTACTAAAACACTAAGAGTTCCTATAAAAAATCTCTTCTGCAGGCAGTTATTCTAGAAATCACCAAGCTCATGCATTGAAATATATCAATATATTACACTAGAAGTAAACAGAATCCACAAGTCTATTCAGATAAGCTGATCCACACAGCTGCTCAAAGCCACAATGCATGACTTTCTGTTTAGCCATTTGGGCTTCAGATTTTCTAATACAAGGGAAAACCTGAAGTTGGACTTAGCTGTTGTGATATGAATCAAATAAAGCCACTAACTTCTCATATTCAAGAAACACTTGAACCACAACCCAACATCAGCAATAAAATCCATACTAACATCACATTCTATAACAACAAAAACGAACAAACACAAAGCTAAATTCAAAGCAAATTCAAACATACCTCAACAAGAACTCGATAATAAATCAAACCAAATTCACTCATATGAGGGGACAGTTCTTTAACTTTATTCCAATACCGTCCATCCAAAGGTGATAATGCCGTTAAATTCGATAATTCAAAATCACGAGCGCCCATCTTCAGAAAAACACACCCAAAAATCAATCTTTAATCTCTAAAAAAAATTAAATAAAAAAACAAATGAAATGAATTGAATATAAATAATAAAACCTTAGAGGCAGTAGCAGCAGCGACAGGAGCTTCTCTTTTAAGGGTAGATTTGCAAGAGAAATCAAAAACCCTGCGAGAGGACTGTGTAGAGATACAAGCATTTAAAAAAAGGGTGGTCGACTTTTGGCAGCGGAGTCTTGCTGCTGCGGTTGTCGTTAAATATGAGAACTGAGTTATGTAATTATTTAAGACCCTAGAATTGGAGTAAGAAGAAGGAGAAGAAGAAACTGAAAACTCCATTGATGAGTAAAAGAGGTGCAGTGTAAGTAGAGAGGTGTAGCCTGTGAGCGTGGTTGGTTGGTTGGTTCCCGGTCTTTTTGGTTTGGCGTCTGTACGAAAAACCTAATTTGAGTGACCAAAAGAGAATCCTAAAGTTGGGTTTGTAGAATTGGGCTTTGAGGAAGAAAGCCCAATTTTTGTCTTTTTAATCTTTTTATTAACGAGTTGAAATTTGATTCGATAAAAATTTATATATTTTATATTTTTATGTATTGAAATTGATTTAATAAATAAATCATATTTGTAAAATTTACCTTGTGAAATTCTTCAACAATCTTGAATAAAAACTTTTAAGTTACCTTGTAATTTTAATATTAAAAATATAATATATACCTTTTTACTTATAATAAATATTAAAATATTTAAGGATATATTATTAGAAAAAATTATAATTTATTTGATAATTAAATTATTTTTATTTTTATTTTTTAATAAACAATTTCAATTTGTAATTTATATTTAATAATAAATAAATTAAGTTTAAATTAGCTAACTTCGACTTGAAATGTTTACTTTGTAACGATAATATATTTTTTTTAAAAGGTAAAGATAATATATTTCAAACTACTAAAATTAACTAACAAGTTACATTTATATTTTCAAGGAAAGTGGTAATTATAGATTTTTATTCATTTATTAGATTTATTTTTGTTATTTTGGACTAATATTGAGTTTGTTAATTGATAGCAAAGGATAATAAATTTTAAGAATTATAAATTAACTAGTGATAACATTAAGCTAATTTTAATCTGCAATTAGATTCAATTTACTTACAATTTTTTATTAAAATGATTAGTATCCAAAATTTATTATAGACTAATTAACTTAATTCAATTCAAGTAGAATAAAAAGAGAATAAAAAATTTTCAACTAATTTAATATAATTATTAAATTTAAATTCAAAATATCAGTTAAATGATAATCACTTTTCTGACAACTTTACCAGGTGTTGGTGTTTATAAATTTAAATATAGTAAAATATATCTAATAATTTACTTTTTTTTTTCCTTTAAAATTCATTTCATATTGAAAGATTACAACAATTCAATACAATCAATTAATGATCACAGTATCAATGAAGCAGTGTCAATTGTAATTTTTTTGAAGGACATTTTAAAATTTCATTTCTGCGGTGGTTAATTTAAAAGGTACGTTTAATTTAAGACCTTTTTTTGCAAACTTTCATTGTGCCGGGCCTCCTCTTCCAAGGCTTATGGCGAAATAATGATTTACTTGCGGCTTTATCCATCGTAAAATTGAAAGATTCTTCTCTCATGTTGGCGACTGCGTACAGCTGGAGCAAAATATCAGCTTTCTGTCCCCAAAAAATGATGTTCTGTGTTTTTGCCCTATAATTGACACTTGTCGTTGAAGAAGAAAAGCATGATAGTGAAAGTGGAAACTTCCCATTTAGAGATATACATCAAGTTGATGGTGCAATGGTTCATTTCATTTCACTGTATGTATTTTTTTCTCTTTTATTAATTTCAGAATCTGTTTTAATGTCTTTCTCAGGTACCCATCTCATATTCTTCTTCTGTGACTTTTTAATTTATTGTAAGGATTGCATCTTTAACTGCATATGTTCAAACATGATTGGTTTTTGATTTAGTTGTTTATTCTTTAGTTGATTTGATGTCTCTTGTTAGTGGGTTTCTTTTGTTGATTTCTGTTATCAATTTGAGCTATTACTTGAGATTCTAGGTGACATGTATGATCAAGTCAGTTTTGTTGTGTATGTGGATTGATCAGTGTAAGAATTATAGACCCAGTTGGTTTTTGTTCATTTTTTACGTATAAAGTTGGCTGATTGGATGTCGTTTGGTTCTGAAAGTTGGTGAAATTATTGGTTCTGAGCTAATAAGATGTGAATCTTCATTGTTTGTGATAGGTTTTAAGTTGAGGTCAGATTAATCTTTGAATGAGTAGCTCTATAAAAGTTCAGTTATGTTCTTGCGTATTGGAAAATTTGGATCTCTGTATGTTATTTGATTAATCTTTGAATTCCTATTGAAGAACATAATGGTGATTCAGCAGTTCTTTGTATGTCTGAATGAATTTGATAGGCAAAAAAGTGGAGCAATGTAGTGCTCATAACTGCCGGTGTGGTTGATGCATCAACCTTCGATCTATGGCAAATTTGTATTTTATTGGCAAATTTAATCTTTCTGCTTTAGGAGATCCTTGTATCATCTGAAAGGGAACTGCAGAATTTTTTGCATCAAATTACTTGAAGTGGTAGTTGGTGGTTAGTTCCAAACAATGTCAGCTTATGGCCATCAAATGGAGAGGGAGTACTCTGCTCGGAGTCTCTCAAGTAGAGGAGGTTCTGGTAAGCACATATTGTTTCCTTTTTTTCATTTCTCATTTTTATGCTGATTGGCATGCGTGGTTGACATATACAAATATAAATATACACCGATGAAAGTACAAAAAATCAATGAATACCATTACGTTATTGATACTGCAAATTAGTTGATGAATAGTTGGTGCACCTGAAAACTTGAAGATGTTGTTGTGAAATTCGTTTGTTTCACTGTAGGTAATTTGAATTGAATTTACGGTGTAGACTTTTTCGTTATACTTGAGGTGCATGAAGCAACATTTACATTTAACTGTTGATGCGGATTCATATTATTTTAATGTTTTTCTGGTGCAGAAATGGGAAGCCGTTATGTGATGGAGTCAGGGTTCTACATGACTTCCTTTGCTGCAACAATCTTTATTGCTGCTCTTATAACTGTTGGAGTTCTATTCGTCACCTTGCTGATTGCTTTGACAGTAATGTTGCAATCCTGTCAGAATAGAAGTAAAGGTGTTATTGAGATCCAAACACCATATGATTACAATCACTGCAAGATTTTCACTCTACATGCAGAGATGAACAACTTGGGACCAGATGATTTCCCTTCCATTTGCAGGAATCTTGCGATTCTGAACATCAAAAAAGGTCAATATGAGAGAGATTTAAACAGCACTATGTGGTTGGTGGAAAAATACTTTGATATTGTAACGCCATCAAATGATGGTCTAGATGTGGTAATGATGGATATAGGTGATATACTTCCTGCAAACCCTGATTATGCGCGTCCATTAATGCACCAGTAAGTTTCTCATTGGTCTCATTGTATTTAACTTCCTCTTTTATTAGTTTCTTATTGGTCTCATTGTATTTAACTTCCTCTTTTATTTCACATTATTTTATGCAATTGTCAGATGCGGTCACCCACATAATGAGAAAATTCTTGCTCACTAATTTATTATTACTTTACTTTTTTTTTTCTTATAAAATCCATTTGTTTTCTCGTGCAGATTGAATCAGTATGGCTGTAGTGGTTGTTTTGAAGAAGCAAACCATTTGAAGCAAAGGCTTCTGTTCAGATTATATATGAAACTTCAAGCTAGAGGGTGGTCTTTAATTTTGTTATCTAGAAAGCCAGAGAGACTGAAGAATGACACTGCAGAGAACCTTATTTTTGCAGGATATAGAGGTTGGTCTTCAATCATTATGAGGTATCGTGTTCCTGTATCCTTTGCGTGTTCCTTTCTCCAAATCCTGTGAATTGCTAAACTCTGATATTATCACCATTTGGCATTCTACATACATATTGTCTCTGTTAAAATCACTTGTCACATTCTAACTAAATCTATAAAAAGCTATCCGCATGTGTTCCTGCATTTCTTATTGTAGGTCTTGGATTCACTAAAAATTCTGATAAACAAAAACAAATGCTCTTTTCAGAAATTGCATATCCAGGTTTATATCATCTCCATTTTTACCAATTCACAAATTTTGAAAGTACCCACAAAAACATAAGCACATATGATTGACTGCCAGCCACTACTTCACCTTTTTTGTATTATGGTTTTGAATTTGTTTCCTGCACTGACATGTTGCGTCTTGACTATAATGATTGTAATCGTTGTAGATTAGATGATGAAATGGAAATCGACAGTCGTGAATACTTTTTGAAACAAAACATGGCAATTCAGAGAGAGGGCTTCCGCACTGCAGGCATAATCAGCAGTCGTATGGATGCTTTGTTGAGCTCATTTTCTGGACAACAAATTTTTAAGCTTCCAAATCCAATTTACTATCATTTCATTCATCCTGAAGAGATCACAAATGAGCCAAAGTAAATTTCGTGTTGGTACGGCGATTTATTATTCTTGTATCAATAGTTATACAGTTTCTCCACGTAGCTCTGTTGTGCCTGAACAACTTGGATTCCGCTTGCTTATTCTGTTGTATATAAGTTATAGAATCACAGTTGTTAATATCATTGATTTTATTTGAGTTCATCGAAATTATGATCCACATTAAGTTGCTGTTGCTGTATGTTCTACATTTTCTTGTAGCTAGCATGGTACTGGCTGTCTTTTGCTATTTGCATTGGTGAAAAAAAAGCTGGTACTGCTAATCTTGTTTTGACATAGATTTAACCAAGATCATAACGTTTTAGTAATTTCCGATATTTTGCTTTAAAATACTTTGAACACATCCTCAATTATTAATTTCACTTGGCCAACGATAAAATCCTAGAGGGTTGATGATGCTGTTAGCTTCCATAATTCTTACATATCACAGTTCCATATTCAATTTTATTGTTCAATACATTGCAATTCATTCTCGTCCAAGCTGCAATCAGGTGCGGAAAAAAAAAAACTTTTGTTTTTCTCCAAGTTGCGGCTATATTATCACTGAAAAAATGAAGTCCGGAGCTGGGGATAAATGAAACATACTGTAAGTTACCATTGGTTTCAGTGAAAAAATAACTACATCACAGATAAGTGATACAGATTGAAGTTCAAGCACCACTACACCAGTACAGAAATTTGTTACTAGCTGTATCAGAGTTGTGGGGGCAATCTAAGACGAGGAAGACAAGCATTCCTCATAAAACCTGCAATGGAGGAGGAGCTGATTGCAGCCACAGCAACCATGCAATTCTTAAACTAGACATCTTTATCTCCTCTATCCCATCAAGACACTCAATGCATTCCCCCATGCTCTAGGTTAGTTTTGCTTGTGTAGATCAAAATGTTAAAGCATTCCTTGATTCAACAGTTTCAGAGGAAGGTTCTAAAGTCCGCTCTGGCTTTGCTAGGAATGGCTCTTCCATATGAAAAAGGGAACCAACTGAGCCATCGTGAAGGCCTTTATGCTGAGTCGGAGGTTCTGTCTCTCCAAAGTTTATTGTTTGACAAACATGATTTCTAATTTGTCAGATAACTGCAGCTCCTTGAAACGAAATTGAGCACCCTGTGTGTAGCCTGTAACAGAACTGCTACACTCATTACCAACGTAGAATTCAGAAAGACCTTCAAAATCAACCTTAAAAGCACATCAACTTTTGTTTGGCATTTAACATACCTCAATATGCTTCACCCAATCTTGTTCAGTTGCACCAAATTCATTAGCATTTGGATCCCACTTCATACTTCTGGTACCCACCAGCTTACATCAGATTTTCCATTGTTCCTTTTTGATAATGGATCTTAAAAGGCATCCTATTTTAAATACTTCTTCTACACATACATCAACGAAAATATTGTGCAAGTGAGGTTTTCAGGTAGCTTTAGGCCTTTTTGATGATGAGCTGCATATGTTAAGTTGACTTGCAATTTTTCTTCCATATTTAGGCTGAACCATAGCAGAATTCTCTAGGTTGCTCTTCTCATCATACATATTAGTGCCGCCTGGGTCCTTTGTATGGGAATTGGAAGAACTATCATTCTGCCTCTTGTGCTGACAAGGGGTTTCCATGTCTCCACTGTTTGTTGCAAAATCATAGATGACATCCAGTTTGTCGGGTTGCTGAAGTTCTTTAAAACAATATTGAGCAGCTTCAGGATGTGCCTGCAACAACATACATAGTACCAACAAAAGAAAATTTTAGAATTTATGAAAAGAAAAATCTCCAGAGGTTTCAGCCAGTCATATTGGACGTTGCAAGTTACTAAACATACATGTATATACTCGGCCCAATCTTATCACTTGCACCAAATGTACAGGTTTCCGAGTTCCATTTCATGCTGCTAGAGTTAGTTAGTTGTGCCAGATTCCATTGTGCCTTAGTGGTATCCCAGTGGTTCTTTAGTTGTTTCTTGTCATAGCGCAAGCCAGCCTTCTTGTACAACGATTCTCCAATAGATTCCAGCCTTCCTTTGTAAAATGTGTATCAGGTCTGTTCCCCTTTGAGATTTGTTCCAGACATGAATCAACAAATATTTTGCGGATTGCAGGTGTCCAGGTGGCTTTTACTTTCACTTTTGCCTTTGAGGCCGATGACCTAGACATCCTTCGTTCAGCTGCAACTGTTCTGCCTTTCTTACATCTATGAATAAATAAAATTAGTTATGCTGCCTTTCTTACATCAATGCCAAAAAATCTGGTAGGGGAGAGAGAGCAAAGCGGGTGCAGCAGACAGAGAGCAACGAACATTAGAATCATTAAATCTACTCAAACATTTAGTAAGTTGATAAACAACCATACAATACCTCAGCCGCTTGTGTTGACAGATACATCCCATACCACAATGTCCAAAAACTATTCCTGCCAAATAGCTGATATTTTCTAACCGATAAAAAAAAAATGTTCAACTACATGGCTAGGGCTGTAAACGAGCTGGGCCGAGCCGAGTTTTGGACTACTCGAGCTCGGCTCGGCATAATATATAAGTGTTCGAACTCGGATTCGAGCTCGGTATAATCGGAAATTCATAGCTCGAGCTTGTTCGCGAACAAAACTTGATTTGTGCTCGTTTGAAGGCCCGTTTATTAGCTCGTTTGCGGGCTCATTTATTAGCTCATTTGTGGGCTCGTGTGTGAGCTCGTTTGTGGGCTCGTTTATGAGCTCGTTCGTGGGATCGTTTGTGAGCTCGTTTATGGGCTCGTTTGTGAGCTCGTTTATGGACTCGTTTGTGGGCTCGTTTATGGGCTCGTTTGTGAGCTCGTTTATGGGCTCGTTTGTGAGCTCGTGTGTGAGCTCGTTTGTACCTAAAAAAATGGATATAACAATAATATACAAAGAGTATTAACTTTAAAGCATAAAAATAACATTATAAGCATAATATACTAAATAAGTACCAATGCATGAAAATA
>CATIWM010063751.1:0-17407 GCA_949671775.1 Mallotus repandus
AAATTTAAAATTTTGATTTTTAATGTTAATAAAATATACATAATTATAACTTACATATTTTTCAAATATAACTAAGATCTATGTTTTTCAAATATAGAAAATTTAAGTTATTTAAAGATGATAAGAATTTACCAATAATAATAATATAAATTTGAATTTTATAAGTTTAAACAATATCAATCCCTGCTAAATTAAATAATTTTAATGTTAGATTGAATCAAACTAAATTAGAAGAATATTTTGGTAAGATTCTGAGAGTTTTTAAAAAACTATGGACCTGTTTAGTTTTGAAAAACAAGCCTTATTTTTTAGAGAATTTTCCTTAGAAAATTAGAAAATAAAATTCATTATTTAGTTGTGTTATTTTTCTACTTTAGAAAATTGAAAAACTATTTTCTAATTTTTCAAATTATAATTAGTATTGGAAAAGTAATAAAAAGATGTTTTCCCATGTTTTTTTTGACGTTACTGTCACGATCCAAACCCGAGAATCATGACCGGCGCTAGAGAATGAGAATTCACATGAATCCGGAACTCGTAGCAATCCTTAAACACAATTTACACACCAAACATTCTCACAAAAATACCTCAAAATTAAAACTTTAAATAATATAAAGAAAACTCCATATCATAATATAATAAAATATTCTCAAACAATTATTTAAATACAGAATCTCAGTCTAAAACAACAGCAAATACTACAACAAGATGTACTACTACTGCAGCGTCTAATAAAATATAAGAAAAGTGACAGTTTAAAATTTACATAAGTCAACCGGGAAAGAAAGAGTCCGACAATGAGTACTACTAGGAAAGGTCTGACGAGAAGAATCCTGAAAAATAATTGAGGAGAGTCAGATCTCACTGAGTGAATTATTATTATATATATGCATATAACCTAATGTACATACACACAAACATCAATAATAATATTCGTATATTTATATTTATATAATTATTTATACAATCCACACAAATGCTTGAAAATATTTTTCGTATTTTATTTTTATTGGAGGATAGAAGTAGAACAATAAAAGTTTGCATCCTCAAATCACAGAATCTTCACTGGCCACCAAGCTCACTTAGTTCCAATAACATTCTCTTATCCAATATTAAGTAGATTGGCCCCGAAACCCTAAAAAGTTCATTGAGCTACAGCATTTATACCATTCAATAAAACCTCCATAATCCGAATAATTCAATATTCAAATCATAAATTTCATAATATCAATCAATTATCAAACTTAGCATTCTAACGTACTGGTACACACACAGTCCTAGTGTAACCCACTAGATAGCACATTTTACGGCTATCCTTTAAAATATTTTATTCAAAAAAAATAAATGAAATCATATTAAATACGAAAAGCATTCAAATTATGAACATAAAATTTACATTTAATTATGTTTATGATAATGATAATAATAATTAATGAATAAATAAAATTTGATGCAAACTAATATATTAAATTCATATCTTCAAAATATGGATTCCAACAATGATTTCTATATGACATGTATACATATAATAATAACTCATAGGTGTGCGCTCCTCTATTCTGTTTTGATCGGCCCGGTCATGAAGGCCTAGCTCGCAGTGTAGCTAAAAGGAAAATAATAATAAATAAATAATTAGAAATAAATTCCTAATTTATACTTTATGGATTTCTAAAGAATGACTCGATCTAGGACACGACTCGACTAAGACTCAAAACTCAACACAGACCTGATGTCACATTTTACGAAAAATCTATCAAAATTTCGGCAGAGTCTCCTTTGTAAAACGGTCGTCTCTCTACAAAAGTAGAGTCGTTCCTGCATGCAAACGCACTTCAAAATATTCACAAATCAATTTCTCGGGTTGGGCCTCCGAACTACAAATTACGCCCAACCAAGAATCAACACAAGCCACAATCAATAAAATAATATAATTTCCAATTCATCAAAAATCATAAAAATTCATTTAAATGCCACAATTCAATTTATTTACATAATAAAAGCATAAAAAACACTTATTTCCAAAATAAATAATAATATCCTAATTTATAATTAAATTCCATTAGTAAAATATATTCTTTTAAGTTTTACAATTAAATAGCATTAATTACAAATATTAATTTAAATTGTTCAAATATATAATAAGAATAACCAAAAACTCATTTAAGCTTAAAAATAATAGATAAAATTATTATTCATATATTTTCCGGAATTTACTAACAATTAGCTAAAAATAGGAAATAATTCATAAAAATTATTTTAATTCTATTTATTACTCAAAAATTGTCCAAAAAATAATAATTAATAATAATTTCATCTAAAATATAAAAATTATTAATTTATACTAATTCTTCCAAAAATTCATTTTCACATAAACATTCAAAAATTTATAATAAAAATTCTACACATAATTTCAATAAACTTTCTTCACGAAGTTTTCTCAACATGCAATAAATAATTTATTAAAAATAGAAAAATTACCTGAACCCAGAACAGTGTCATGAACAGTAACTGAGGCTCGAAAATTTTAAAATTTTCAGAAAAATAAATAAAAATTATATTTAGATAGCTCAAAATCTCTACAACAATTAATCTCAAGGCAACTATAGCTGAATAATTCAAATTCAAGCTCAATCTAACCAAATACTCAAAATACTTAAAAAAATCAAATTATTGAAAAACAGAGTAGTTACCGGAGTTGAAACTCAAAACGGTTGAAGATTTGAGAAGCCCGGAGGATGAGCTTCCGTTTGAGACTGACGTCATCGACTGAGGTGGCCAGAATCATCTCCGGTGGCCTCCAAAGCAAACCGGCGCCGAAGGAGAAAGAAGGAGAGGAAGGAGAGGAGGAAGGGAAGGGTTACTATCGGTTCAGTTCAGGGGTGACGACAATGACGTGGTGGTCAGGTGGCGACCAGGTAGTGATGGTGGTGGTGGTGCAGTCGGGTGGTGGGGAGAGGAAGAGAAAGAATAAGAAAAGGAAAGAAAAGAAAATAAGGGGAAGGGAAGAAAAATGCTACTGCACATTTTTTGCTTCTAATTTTTTTTTTCAAAAGTACAAAAGACAAAAATAAATAATTTGAAATAATAAAAAAATTATCCTCCAAATTAGTACACAAGTACATCCACATGTGTACACACACTCAACATTTTATTCAATTTTTAAAATGCACTAGTGTCAATAATTCACATGAATAATAATATTAATAATATTAAAATAATATTCGACACAAAAATTAAAATTTAATTTCACTAATAATCAAATATCATAATTTAATAAAATAATTATTAATACTGCAAATCCCAGAAATTTAATTTTATAATTTATAAAAAATCAGGTTATAATAATCTTCCCCCCTTACAAAAATTCGTCCTCGAATTTTAAATAAAGAACTAAAAACAAGAATTCATCGAGGAAAGAGGTAAGGGTAAGCCACCCGCTTCTCAGCCTCAGTCTCCCACGTGAACTCCTCCATGCTATTGTTCCTCCACAATACTTTGACCATCAAAAATTGCTTCGAACACAACTGGAGAACTTGATAATCAACAATCACAACTGGTTCTTCTTTGTACGTCAGATCTTCATTCACTTCCACACTCTGGAGCTGCAACACGTGCTAAGGATCCGAAATATACTTCCTGAGCATTAAAATGTGGAACACTGGATGCACTTGTGACAAATTCGGAGGCAAAGCCAACCAATAGGCAACCATGCCAACTCTCTTAAGAATCTCAAAAGGTCCAATGTATCTCGGTGCTAACTTTCCCTTCTTGCCACATCTTATAACACCCTTCATAGGTGACACCTTAAAAAATACATAGTCCCTAACCTGAAATTTCACATCTTAGCGTTTCAGATCCGCATAACTCTTCTGTCTACTAGCTACTATTTCCAACCTCCTTTTGTTCAAAGCAACATTCTTAGATGCATCCTGAATAATTTCTAGTCCAGTTAACTCTCTTTCTCTAATCACACCCTAACACAAAAGGGACCTACACTTCCTTCCATATAAGGCTTCATACAGTGTCATCTCAATACTCCTATGGTAGCTATTATTGTAAGCAAACTCTACCAGTGGCAGATGATCTTCCTAACTACCTCCAAGATCCATTACACATATTCTCAACATATCCACAAGTGTTTGGATCATCCTCTCAGATTGACCATCTGTTTGAGGGTGAAAAGTAGTACTGAAATCAAGTCTGGTGCCCATTGCTTCTTACAACTTCTTCCAAAATCAAAAGGTAAATATAGAACCTCTATCAGATACAATGGAAACAGGCACTCCATGAAAGCACACAATATGCTTGATGTACAATCTAACCAATTTAGCCACAGGATAAATAGCTTTAACTAGCAGAAAGTGAGCTGATTTGGTTAGCCTGTCCACTATCACCCAGATGGCATCATATCCATCCTTTGAACGAGGTAACCCTATCACAAAATCCATAGTGATTCTCTCTCATTTCTACTCAGGAATCGGAAGAGGCTAAAGCTTCCCAGAAGGCTTTTGATGCTTAGCTTTCACTTACTGACAAATCAAACACTTAAAGACAAAATCAACTACATCCTTCTTCATTCCATCCCACCAATAAAGATCCTTTATGCTGTAGTACATCTTAGTAGCGCCTGGATGTACACTGTAGGCTACATAGTGAGCTTCTTATAGGATCTCTTCTCTCAAATTATCCACATCAGGAACACACAATCTTCCACTGATCCATAAAACACCTTCATCATCAAGGTTGAAATTAATGAATTTCCCTTCATGAATCTTTTCCACAAGCTCTACCAGAATAGGATCTCGGCTCTGAGCTGTCTTGATTCTATCCCCCAGCACTGATCTGATTCTGAGCTGTCTTGATTCTATCCCTCAGCACTGATCTGATTCTGAGCTGAGCTAGCAATCCACCTTATCTGTTTATCTTCATCATCAATCATTGATCCACCAACTTATGTAACTCTTAAATCAAAGGTCTTCTCTCCACACTAATGTGAGCAAGACTATCCGAGGACTTTCTACTCAAGGCATCTGCTACCACATTAGCCTTGCCTAGATGGTACAGGATATCACAGTCATAATCCTTCAGAAGTTTCAACCATATTCTTTGCCTCATATTCATATCTCTCTACTAGAAGATATATTTCAAACTCTTATGATTAGTGTAAATTTCATAAGTCACCCCGTACAAATAATGCCTCCAAATCTTGAGAGTAAAGATCACTGCAGCCATCTCTAGGTCGTGAGTAGGATAACTCTATTCATGCTTCTTCAATTGTCTAGAAGCATAAGCTACTACCCTATAATTCTGCATCAACACACAACCTAGGCCAACTCTAAAAGCATTATAATATACAGTGAACTTGTCTTTTTTATTAGGCAAAATTATCACTAGAGCTGTGGTTATCACTCCTTCAGTAGCTAAAAATTGTTCTCACAACCCTCTTACCATACAAACTTCATATTCTTCTAACTTAGGTGGGTCTTAGGTGCTGTAATTCTCGAGAAATCCTAAACAAATCTCCTATAGTACCCTGCCAAACCTAAGAAACTTCAAATCTCAATGACTGTTGTCAGTCTGGGCCACTCAGATACTGCCTCTATCTTCTGTGGATCAACCTGAATACCATCTTTAGACACTACATGCCCAAGGAATGCTACACTCTCTAACTAGAAATCACACTTCAAGAATTTTGCAAAAAGCTGATGTTCTTTCAGTGTCTGTAGCACTGTGCTCAAGTGATATACGTGCTCTTCCATACTCTTTGAATACACCAGTATATCGTCAATGAACACCACCACAAACTGATCCAAAAATAGTCTGAACACCCAGTTCATCATATCTATGAAAGCAGCTAGTGCATTAGTTAACCCGAAGGACATCACCAGAAACTCATAGTGGCCATATCTAATACAGAATATCATTTTAGGAATGTCGGCTTCACTGATCCGTAACTGATGATAACCTGACCTCAAGTCAATCTTGGAGAAGAACTGTGCACCCTGAAGTTGATCAAACAAATCATCTATCCTCAAAAGAGGATACTTGTTCTTAACTGTCACCTTGTTTAGCTCTTTGTAATCAATGTACAATCTAAGTGTATCATCCTTCTTCTTCACAAATAAGACTAGTGCACCCCAAGGAGAAACACCAGGTCTAATGAAATCCTTATCCAGCAAATCTTGCAACTGCTCCTTTAACTCTTTCAACTCAGCTGGAGGCACCCTATAAGGCGGCATTGAGATAGGAGTTATGCCTGGGACCACATCAATGCAGAATTTGATCTCCCTATGAGGTGGTAAACCTGGCAACTCATCAAGAAATACATCTAGAAACTCACATGCTACTAGAAAATCTGAGATTGATGTCTTCTCCACTGCATTATCCCTGACTAATGCCAAGTATCCTTGAAATCCTTTTCTCAACATCTTTTTAGTCGTGATGGCAGAGATAAGATTCTGAGGTGCAGAACTCTTGTCACCCATAAACTTAAATTCTTCATCATTCAAAATTTTAAAAATAACCTTTTTATCTTGACAATCAATAGTGGTATAGTGCTGAGACAGCCAATCCATTCCAAGGACCACATTAAAATCCATCACATCTAGCAACACCAAGTCCACCGACAATTCTCTTCCTTCTACCAACACCGGACACCCAGGAAGCACAACATCGGTGTCCAACAAATCACTAGAGGCGTGGTAACCAAAAAAAGAGCTTCCATCCTCACAGCTTGCAAACCCAACTTCGAACCAAAAATAGGGGACATAAAAGAATGAGTAGCACCAGGATCAAGCAAGAATCTAGCATCAAAGAAACATACCGAGAGTGTACCTACAATAATGGCATTGGATACCTACGCATCCTGTTAGGTGAGAGTGAAGAGTCTGGCCTGTCCTCTACCTCCCTGCTGGATGGTGGAAGCCTGACTAAAGCCTCTCACACTACCTCTGCCTCCTCTGCCTCACCCCTGCTAGGCCACAAACTTTGAAGTACTCTGATATTGAGTTGGTAGCAGCTAATAAGGAGCTGGAGCTGTATTGGCAGCGGAATGCTGCAAAAACTGCTGCTAAAAAGTAGAATAAGGGCACGTTCTGGCAAAATGTCCTATCTATCGCATCAAAAACATGCCCCCTGAGCTATGAAACATTGTCCCTGATGGACTCTCCCACATATCTGGCAAGCACTGGCTGCAGATCTCATGCTACCATAACCGAAACTTTAATCGCTGCTACTATTAGACACTCCTGGACCAAATTTGATAGGTCTGCGAGCTCCATTACGGCCATGCCTGCTACTCCTCTGGACTCTATGCAGAGGTATCTGACCCTACTGAACAAATCCTCTCTGCCGATTGCTGGAGCCAATCTGAAATGTAGTGTACTGAATGCTCTGAGATCCTTCTGCCTGGATACCTCCCATCTGATAATAATCAGGCATAACTCCTTGCCTGATCAATCTGAGCTCTATCTCGTTAGCCAATTATATCATAGACTCAAGTGTCAAGCCTGTAGTAAGCATCCCAGTGAATGCAAAACCTAATCCAATGACGTATATATTGACTACAAAATACATGTCTCTCATCAAGTCCTTTTTATACCAACCTAGTTTGAGGAAATCTTTTGTGTACTCCTCTACTGACCTATCGCCTCAGGAAATATTCTTCAGCTAAATTCTGTAACTCATCCGCATAGGCTATGGGAAGAAATGTCTTATGAACCGCTCTCTGAACTGTGCCCCGGTAAATGTCGTCATATAAGGTTGGATAACCTGAATGAACCAATCCAGTGCTGACCCCTCAGTATCCTCTGATAACTTGATGATCAGTATCCTCTGATAACCAGTATGTGTAGTTTGAGTCCTTAACTCGATCACGTGGAGAAAATCCAACGGATCTGAAGCCCTATCAAATGATATTCTGCCTACTCTGTCGTAAAACAATGTTGCCTCTGGGCTTGACATGCCCTACTGAAGTGGAGGCTGCATTTATCGTACTACCTGAGGTATAGTAATCGCACCCTACTGAACTCCTAGTGCAAAGGCTGCTTCATCAAAATCCTAGTCTGCAGGTTCCTCATTGTACAGCTCTCTCTGCCTACAGTGACATGCCGCTCCTCGAGGTCTACCTCTACCTCTACCCCTTCGCCTAACTGGCGGCACAGGGTCTTGAGCCTCATCCTTATAAGACTCACCATCATCTGCCTCAACAACTGGTAGAGCAACTCGTGCTCGCCTTAATCTGAAAGAAAAGAAAAAAACACAATTCAAATAACAAATAAACACCTTAATAGTTACGCAGAATTCTAAAAGCAAAGAAGACTTTTCAAAGACAAAGTCGAACCTAGTATGTTGTAGTAGTTTTAAAGAAAACTCAACTCTATTAACCTAGATCCACAATACTAAACCTAGGCTCTAATACCAACTTTGTCACGATTCAAACCCGGGAGTCATGACCGGCGCTAGGGAATGAAAATTCACATGAATCCGGAACCCGTAGCAAGCCTTAAACACAATTCACACACCAAACATTCTCACAAAAATACCGCACAATTAAAACTTTAAATAATATAAAGAAAACTCCATATCATAACATAATAAAATATTCTCAAACAATTATTCAAATACAAGATCTCAGTCTAAAACAACAGCAAATACTACAACAAGATGTACTACTACTGCAACGTCTAATAAAATACAAGAAAAGTGACAGTTCAAAATTTACATAAGTCAGCCGGGGAAGAAAGAGTCCGATGAAGGTATTATTAGGAAAGGTCTGACGAGAAGAATTCTGAAAAATAATTGAGGGGGGTCAGACTTCACTGAGTGAATTATTATTATATATATGCATATAACCTAATGCACATACACACAAGCATCAATGATAATATTCGTATATTTATATTTATATAATTAATCATACAATCCACACAGATGCTTAAAAATATTTTTCGTATTTTGTTTTGTACTGGAGGATCAAAGCAAAACCCTAAAAGTTTGCATCCTCAAATCACAAAATCCTCACTGGCCACCATACTCACTTAGTTCCAATAACATTCTCTTATCCAATAGTAAATGGACTGACCCCGAGACACTGAAAGGTCCATCAAGCTACAGCAGTCACACCTTTCAATAAAACCTCCATGATCTGGATAATTCAATGTTCAAATCATAAATTCTATAATATCAATCAATTATCAAACCTAGCATTCTAACGTACTGGTGTGCACACAGTCCTAGTGTAGCCCGCTAGGTAACACATTCTACGGCTATCCACTAAAATATTTTATTCAAAATAAATAAATGAAATCATATTAAATATGAAAAGCATCCAAATTATGAACATAAAGTTTGCATTTAAATATGTATATGATAATGATAATAATAATTAATGAATAAATAAAATTTGATGCAAACTAATATATTAAATTCGTATCTTCAAAATATGGATGCTAACAATGATTTCTATATACCATGCATACATATAATAATAACTTACAGGTGTGCGCTCCTCTATTCTGGTTTGGCTGGCTCGGTCCTGAAGGCCTAGTACGCGGTGCAACTAAAAGGAAAATAATAATAAATAAATAATTATAAATAAATTCTAAATTTATACTTTATGGATTTCTAAAGAGTGACTCGATCTAGGACATGACTCGACTAAGACTCAAAATTCAACACAAACCCGATGTCACGTTTTATGAGAAATCTACCAAAATTTCGGCAGAGTCTCCTTTGTGAAACAGTCATCTCTCTACAAAAGTAGAGTCGTTCTTGCATGCAAACACACTTAAAAATATTCACAGATCAATTTCTCGGGTTGGGCCCCCGAACTACAAATTACGCCCAACCAAGAATCAACACAAGCCACAATCAATAAAATAATATAATTTCCAATAATTCACCAAAAATCATTAAAATTTATTTAAATACCACAATTCAATTTATTTACATAATAAAAGCATAAAAGACACTTATTTCCAAAATAAATAAAAAATCCTGATTTACAATTAAATTTCATTAGTAAAATATATTCTTTCAAGTTTTGCAATTAAATAGCATTAATTACAAATAATAATTTAAATTGTTCAAATATATAATAAGAATAACCAAAAACTCATTTAAGCTTTATAATAATAGATAAAATTATTATTCACATATTTTTCGAAATTTACTAATAATTAGCTAAAAATATGAAATAATTCATAAAAATTATTTTAATACTATTTATTACTCAAAAACTGTCCAAAACATAATAATTAACAATAATTTCAACTAAAATATAAAAATTACCAATTTATACTAATTCTTCCAAAAAATTCATTTTTCAATTAAACATTCAAAAATTTATAATAAAAATTCTACACATAATTTCAATAAACTTTCTTCACAAAATTTGCTCAACATACAACAAAGAATTTATTAAAAATATAAAAATTACCCAAACCTAGAAGAGTGTCATGAACAGTAACCGAGGCTCAGGAATTTTAAAATTTGTAGAAAAATAAATAAAAATTTTATTTAGATAGCTCAAAATCTCTACAACAATTAGTCTCAAAGCAACTATAGCTGAATAATTAAAATTCAAACTCAATCTAACCAAACACTCAAAATACTAAAAAAATCAAATTATTAAAAAACAGAGTAGTTACCGGAGTTGAAACTCGAAACGGTTGAAGATTTGAGAAGCTTGGAGGATGAGCTTCCGTTTAAGACCAATGTCGCTGGTTGAGGTGGCCAAAATCGTCTCCGGTCACCTCCAAAGCAAACTAGCACCGAAGGAGAAAAAAGGAGAGGAAGGAGAGGAGGAAGGGAAGGGCTGCTGTCGGTTTAGTTCAGGGGTGACGACGACGTAGTGGTCAAATGGCGACCGAGCAGTGATGGTGGTGGTGGTGTTGTCTGGTGGCGGGGAGAGGAAGAGAAAGAATAAGAAAAGGAAAGAAAAGAAAATAATGGGGAGAGAAGAAAAATGCTACTGCACGTTTTTTGCTTCTAATTTTTTTTATTTCAAAAGTACAAAAGACAAAAATAAATAATTTAAAATATTAAAGAAATATCCTCCAAATTAGTACACAAGTACATCCACATGTGCACACACACACTTAACATTTTATTCAATTTTTAAAATGCACTAGTGTCAATAATTCACATGAATAAGAATATTAATAATATTAAAATAATATTAGACACAAAAATTCAAATTTAATTTCACTAATAATAAAATATCATAATTTAATAAAATAACTATTAACACTACAAATTCCAGAAATTTAATTTTATAATTTATAAAAAATTCATATTATAACAATTACGCACGTATTTTTTTTTCAACAGGTTTTCTCCCTACATCTCTTCTTCTTCCTCTTCACCCTATTTTGACATTACTCTAATTCATTTGACGTTACTTGTGAACAAGCAATTGGTTCTTTGGATTGTGAGCATATAGCCCAAGTAAGGTTGGTACCCCAAATCCCTATTTTTTTATGTATATTATTTTCTCATATCTCCATATAAAATCCATAAGTCCATGGTTGATGTTGATATTGATATTATTTGTTAATTTGCATAAATGAATTATTTTTTATTTGTGAATTTTTCATTCACTATAATGCAATAACATGTTGTGTACATTAGTTATGGCTTTGGTTTGCGCAGAAAACATGAGTCCATAATATAGCCATTTAGGAAAAATCAGGTAGAAAAAATTTGATTAAATTGTCCCTTGAATTGAAACTAAATCAATTGGATCATCATATGGCATACTTGGTTTTCGAAATTAGTAAATTATTCTTTTTGCTCTTCACTAATAATTGTTTAGATCCATTGATTCTAGACTTTTTTAGGCAGCCTTGTCATATTGAAATTGAAGTGTTAGGTTATTAGTCAATTTGTATAGAACCTTAAAGCTGAAAATATAAATCCACTATAAATTATTGATTTAGCTTTAATTAAGAACTTCATCATCATTGATATTTGGGTCAACTGGTTAATAGCAAACACAAAGATATATACTGCAAGCAAAAACTTGCACAAGATTATTATCATAAACTTTTATGGTTGAATCAATTTGAATTTTTCCTTACTAAAGATATGTGTTTGATGTTTAGGTCAAAAAAATATGTATTTGATGGTAATTTATATATATATATATATATATCCCTTTATGAAGGAAAAATTCAAAGTTTTGATTAATTTACAAATAAATATAAATGGTCAGTCCCTTAGCATGTGAAGATTTCTTTTAAATGTTTGTGCTTGTAGTATTCTAATTAACTCATAATTTCATTCTGACTAATCTAATGCCTAAAATAACCATTACTCGCCAAATGCTAAATGTATAAATGAGATAATGACAAAATAATATTCAATCATTTTTCTTTTGTTTGCCATCTCCACCTTTATGTACACCACATGTTTCTTTAGTTCCCAACAAAATTATTCTATAGAACTTTTAGTAAAAGTATTAATTTTTTTATTAATTTAACATAATTCATCTAATAATTATTATTTTATTTTAGTAAGATTCTTCATTAGAGATTCATTAGAATTTCAATTTAATTTTTATTCAATATATGTACTATATGGTTTATTGAATGACCTTGTTTAAATGGTTTGGTGTGTAAAGTTTGAGATTTGTTATTGGAAACCATTTTTTATGAAATTATTATTTATTATTTTAATGATCATATTTTTATTACATTAATAAAAAAATTTACGTTGACGTATATAGATGGGGGGAAAGAATGGAAATAGTGAAAATGCCAAAGATTGGTCTGAAAATAATAAGAATACATTTCTGTTAGTTCTATATGAATGAGTTAAAAAAGATTCAAATAGTACACCTATTTTTAAACCTAATTACTGGCTAGAAATGGATGATGGGCTATTTTTGGTAACTAGTGAAAGATGTGGAATTAAGAGACTAAAAGGAAAGTATAATAGGCTTCAAACCAAATATCGATGCTTCTCCGAACTATTAGAGCGCATAGGTGTTACTTATGATTCAAGTTCAAACATTGTATTTGCTGCAGAAGATGTTTGGCAAATGTTTAACTAGGTAATAAATTATATCTTTAACATTTAAATATATAAGATGTAATTGTTATGTATGGTCAGTTAACTTGGTTATAATATATTTAATTGCATAAGAACAAGATATTTAAGGTATTTAAGAAGAGTGGTTGTAAGAATTATGAGATGCTTGGTCAAGTTTTTAATAAATCTACTGCTACTGGATATTTACATCATGCTTGCACTCAATTGCCTCCTACCTTAGATGATGAGCGCTTAAATGAAGATGAATTTCTTAATAAAGGTGTTCATGTCATAGAAACTGAAAAATCCAAAGGAAAATGTACTGCAAATGATTTTATTCCTGGATGTATATGAGTTTAAAAAGAATCAAAATTTGAAAAAATAGACTCTTGTTTAGAGATGTGAGCATCTTCTTTGAATGCTAGGAAAGAAAGAGATTTGGCAAAAGCTAAAAAATATAAAGCAGAATGCAACTTTGCAGCAACTGCGCAAACTAACTCATATTTAATTGATTCATGCATGGATGCTTTGGAAGCAATGGAAAATGTATCTGATGCTACATATATCAAAGCACTTGAAAACTTCAAAGATGTAGATTGGCAAAAAATGTTTATGACGATGTCCAATGATAGAAAGAAGGCTTGGCTAAATAGTTTAAAATAAGTTTTTTCTTCTTTTGAGTCATGAATATATTATCTATTTTTGTTTATCCTTGACGTTTATTTGGTGACTTTATATATTTATTATATTTTATAGTTGTTTGAATGTATGACTATTGACTTGTTATTATGAATGTCAAATTTTGACATTAAATAGTTGAATTTTATTTATGATGGATTTTTTTAACTTATTTTTATTTATTTTATTGGTTATAACATATTTAGTTTTTAAACTTTCTTGTATATATTTATAATAATTAAAATATCATTATGTAGGTAAAATGGTGGAATATTTATCAGATAATTCTACACTAAGTTTATCAAGCTCCGATGATGATAGTATTGATGATGATATGGGAGATTTGCTAATGGTAAGATATATAATGTCAAGTAAAAATTTTATTGAGAAAATTTCTTGTAGGACATAGATGCTATCTGGGAAAGAATACATCCTTGAGGTATTAGTGAGAAATCCTAATAGATGCTATGAAGGTTTTCGTATGAAACCACATGTATTCAAGAATTTATGTGACAAGTTAAAGATAATGAATTTGTTATGTGATGCTAATAATGTAAGTGTTGAGGAAGGTGTGGCAATGGCTTTTGCAATTCTTTGTCATAGCACAAGACAAAAAATTATGGCGGAGCGATTCTAACATTCAACTGCTATAGTGCATGATTGGTTTAAAAAGGTTCTAAGAGCTTTGACAACTTTAGGAGTTGATTTAATAAAACCAGTAAATAAAGGTGAAGTATAACCTGAGATTCAAAACAATCCAAAATGGTTTCCTTATTTTCAAGTAAGTTATATAGCTGTCTAACTATATAATTTTCTTAATATAAAATGTATTTTATGTTTATAATATACTTTTTTTTATAGAAATGCATAGGTGTTATTAATGGCACTCATGTTGCAGCTTGGGCTCCAGCTTCTAAGCAAAAAACATTTCGTGGAAGAAAAGAGACACTAGTCATGCAAAATGTCATGGTATTATGTTCTCATGACATGATGTTTATGTTTGTGTATACTGGATGGGAAGGGACCGCAAATGATTCTCAGGTATTTTTTGATGCACTAACCAGACAAGGAAATGGATTTCCTTTTCCTAGTAATGGTAAGATATGAAATTTAACTTATTTTTATTATAATAATAGTACTTAATAACAATAAATATGTATTATTATTTATTTTCAGATTATTATTATGTTATAGATGCTGGCTATCCAAATATACCTGGATTTTTAGCTCGTTATCGGGGTGACAAATATCATTTGAATTCGTGGACATGGAAGAATTAGAAGGAACTATGAATTGTTTAACTTCAAGCATTTATAATTGCGCAATGTAATAGAGAGGGCTTTTGGAGTGTTGAAGGCAAGATTTCCTATTTTAAAATCAATACCAAGCTACTCATTGCGCCGTCAAAAATTGATTCCCATAGCATGCTGCACTTTACATAATTTTATTAGAAGAGAAGATAGAGCAGACAGACTTTTTACATTACATGGAAGAGAAGGATTACAAATTCATGAAGAAAATGGTCTTGATGCAGTGCAAGAAGGTGTTCAAATGGACATGTCTCAGCATAGTCAAATGAGCGCTATTAGAGAGTCCATTGCTAATCAAATGTGGCATGATTACAATAATCGTTATGGTAGCTCTTAAGTTTGAATTTATTTATAGTTTAAAACTAATAATTTTTGTGTGTTTTAATTTAGTGACTTAAAGTTTCTCATGAATATTATTAAACCATTAATCTAGTTGTAGTTAACTATCAACTATAACTTGTTATTTAAACTCTACTATATATAATGGACATATTGAATTTTTTAAATAATTAAATTGATTTATTAAAATTAATTAAATGTGCATGACTTAAAATTTTTTCATAAAATAAATAGATGTAATATTAAATACTATCATATGAATCACAATAATAATTAATATATTAACTAAAAAGTAAAAATTAAAATTAAAAAATATGAAAAATTGGAAAATAAAAAGTAATAAACAAACATGTTTTATGTTTTATATTTTCTATTTTGAAAAATGAAAAAGTAGAAAACAAAGAAAAAGAAAAAAAAACTGGAAACATAAAATAGAAAATATTTTCCAAAACTAAATAGACCCATAAATTCTCAAATCAAAACTAATTCTAGTACTAAAAATGTGTGTAGTGTATAACATGCATTATAAACTAAATTTATTTCTATATATGAATTAAAAATACAACATAGTATATTTATAATTATAGTTGTATTGAATATGTTATTAAATTATAATACAAATATCAATTAATTGAAATTTACATATTAAAATACCTACTTAAAACTAATTTATTAAAAAAGTGCATTGAAATGTATTTTTTTTTCAAAAATTAATATTTATATAAATTAAAAATTGATAGTATAATTTTTACACTCTTAAATTATTTATATTTATTTTATGACTTTCCAAAATTAATTATAATTTTACTTATATAAAAATATGGATATTTAATGTTGAAAGTTTTGAAATTTTTGAATCTTCGTTTTAAGTCATACAGCACAAAACTGGTGCAAAATATTCAATTTTTTTTATCAAACTATCTAGGAAAAAGGGATGATGTAGTATGATTTTTTTTTTTAATTTGGTAAAATATTGAAATTTTATTTTTTAAAATTTTCAAAATTTAATATCATTTCGATAAATTTTTCAATTCTTAAATTTTCCTAACCTTTAGTCACCCCTATGATCTTTATTATTACTAACTATTGACCATTTGCATGATCAAACTCCTAATTTTGATCTTTGACAATCAATTTAAGTTTCTAATGATTTCATTCAAGTGTGTAGGAACTTAATTATTTATTAAGATAATGTGTTCTAGTTCGAAGATGTGAAATACCTTTACAAAAGTATATTTCGTTGCGGTATTATATCCCAATAATATATTCAAAATATTTGGAGCTTTTAAGTGTCAAAAAGACACATTTTTTGACTTATAGGTGTCTCCTCATGAGTGCATCATAAGCAGCCTCGCCGAAGCAACATTTTTGAGCTTCTGTAAGTGAGCAAGGCAATGATGCTCACGAGGAGTGCTCACGATTGTGAGCAGCTCATGAGCACACTCTTATCAGCTCACAATGAGCATTTTTGACAAAATTTCAAAAGCAACGGCTCTCAAATTGATCCTCACAAGTCAGGACCTCTTCCTCACGATCGTGAGCATCATTTTGACAGAAATAAGTCAATTTAAATATCCAAATGTTTGGAAACGTTGGAGACACAATTATTGGCTTAAAACAGCCATAATTTTGAGTTGTTTGTCTATATAAACAACTCATTGAGATTAATTGATGTTAAGACACTTGCTTATTACAATTCTTATTTTTAACATTCAAAAGCTCTCAAAAATCATTCAAATTCATTTTTCATATTTGTATAACTCTTGTGAGAGTTGGTGAGTGTTAGAATAGATATTCTTGTTCTTCTATTTTTTGGGTTTGAGAAAATGAGAAGTGAGATTATATTCTAAAGGAATTGGTTTAAGTATTTAGCCATTAAAACACTTGGAATTTTGTTTTAGAGTGAGCCTAAAAACTCTTGATTGTAAGGTTGTAAGAGTGAGTCTTAAACTCTTGTGTAATCTCAATCTTGTGAATAAAATTATGGGTGATTGAAAATTCTTACTTGGGGATAAGTTAGGTAGAGACATAGGATTGTTGTTGAATCT
>CATIWM010063763.1:0-13141 GCA_949671775.1 Mallotus repandus
TTGAAGAAGTATGAATTTATCTATTTGTATTCAATGATCAATTTGAATGAATCATAACCAAGATATTCCTTTGACTAGAAGTTTTTAATATTTGATTTACTCTTTTTAATTTTCTACTTTTTGATTTATTTGTTTTAATTCAATTTTATTTTTCTATAAACAAAAATTCTCTCCTTATTTTTCTTCTTTCAAAAGTAAAATTCAGATTTAATAATTCGATCAATCTCTTGGGAAACGACTCTACTCCAACTTTGCTATAAATATTTATTCATAGAGTAAAATTTTATTTTTGTTAGATTCGACACCCACCGGCAACATAGCAAATCAACCTTTGGTTGCTTGTGTGCATCTATTTGAAGGATGCAAATGCAATGGAACATAGAGAGTCTAGCAGCACTTACCTCAACCACAGACACAAGAACTGCAGACATCATAGCAAACCAAAGACCTGCATAAAAGGTTGGTGGGCCCCAGTGCAAAGGATATAGGAACTTAAACCTGAAATAGTACATGAGATGTCAGAAACAAATACACGGTGACGGTACACATTTCAAGTAGGAGCTGATTCTTTATTATACCAAGGGGCAGAAGATATAAGATTTGCTCTATTCGTACGGCAACTCTGTTGAGTTGTAATTGGCTCATCCCTGCAAGCCCCACTAGCTGTTAAAATAACAATGCAAATCCAGACAATTGTGATGCATATCAACACTGGGAATCTTTCAAATATTGGGAGCTCTCGTAATAGTCTCACATGCTTTAGATACTGCAATGCCAAAATACACTCCGTGAGGAGGGGAAATTTCAATGGTAATAATTTCCAACTGTAAAAGATCACTTACTTATGACAATCCAATAACCAATAACAGCATTGGTAATCCAATTTCCACGCAATTGCCCAACTGATACGAAAAATTGTAAAATGAAAAATTAGTTAACATTTTTGAAGCAAATGGCAGAATAAATCATATAAAAGGAATTAAATGACCATCAGTAATTAGATATGGACAGTGCACTGATGCAAATGAGAACTGTTCATTTGAAATTTCTAACTAGAATGGAAATACTGCAACAAACTAAGAAAAATTGAATTTGCCAATTGGCTGAAAAGTTAAAAATAAAACATAGGTTGAGAAAACCATATGCAGTATTATAGGAGCTGTAAAATGATAACTGAAATGCTAGGATACATGACTAAATATAATGAGATTAGCCCCAAGATACAAAAAATGTAAGCACTAAACTCCAAAAGTGAACATATGGAGATATGTTATAGCTTAAAAAAAAACAGGGAGCTGTAGTAGCTTATTGGCACATGTATATACATATACTTACATCAATGCCACCCATCGTTGGACCAAGCAACGAAGGGATCATTATGTTAAAAATCATTATTAATTTTTAGTGGAGTCCACGTATTGAAAAAAAAAAAATAAAGGGATAAAAAATATAGGCACCGAATTCGGTGCCTATCAAAGTTAGAAAATTTAAAAATTTGGTTTATTTTTTCTTGTCTGTTTTTGCATAATAAAGTCTATATAAAGGCCTTGGATGGCAAGTAGAGAAGACACAAGCAATGAGCAAAAACATTAGTGGTATTAAGTGAGGGGCAGAGAGAAAAACAAGCAAAGTGAATTGTGTGTAAGGGTGTGAGTGATGTGCGTGAAAACTAATTAAGTGAGTGTGTGGGGTACTAGTGTGAGCAAGTGTCTAAGAGTGAAAATATTTTTCTTAGTTTGGGTTGTACTAATTTTTTTTTGTAATAGTAACTTTTATATTAGTGAAAAATATTTATTATTCACTATTTTATTGTCCCATTTTTACATGCTATTTTATTATTTTATACACCTATTTTTCAACAAGTGGTATCAGAGCTGTGGTTATAATTTCTCTTGAAATTCTGAGTATGCTCTGTGGTTGCAGTTTTGACTGATCTTCCACATCAGAAAAGATTTTTTGAGAATTTTTTAATTTACGGCAGGGAGAGATTTTGCACATGCACAGTTTGGAACTGTGAAGCTCATTGGTTTGGAACCACGCTTGCTTGGTGAAACGCAAGACTGCTAAATCCAAGTCACTATAGCAGAATCCAGAAATATCGGTGTTATTAAAAAATTAAACAATAATAATTATAACATGTGTAGGACTTGCATGGAGTCATACTTACAAGGTCAAGATCTCTGAGAGATAATTGCTGGTACGGAAACTACACCACCACCAGATGGTGATAATGGCAATCTCAGAAAATGAAAAATTAAAGCTGGGAAAGTCATGTTTGCCATCAAAAAAACCATTAAAGAGGAGATGATGGAACACATCAGAAATGCTACCACACCAAAGAAGCTTGGGATTCTCTTGCTCTGCGGTTCTCAAAAGGGAATGACACTAGACTTCAACTGTTGGAAAATTATGTCTCACAAAAAGATATGACAATTAGTCAGTATTTTACCATGGTGAAGTCCTTATGTAGAGAAATTACTGAGTTGGATGAGGCATCCAAAATAGCCAGTAGCAGAATGAGGAGAATCATTATTCACGGACTACGACCACAGTACCATAGTTTTATAGCTACAGTTCAAGGTTGGCCCACACAACCTTCAATTGAAGAGTTAGAGAATTTGTTGGTAAGTCAAGAAATTCTAGCAAAACAAATGGCTAGAGTATCCTTGAATACTGGAGAGGTGGCGCTCTTCACCAACAAAAAGAAGAATCTACCCCGTAGTAGGAATGGAGGAAAGACACGAGGTAATGTCCAATCGGAATGGGCTTAACAGAAGCAGCAGTACAACAATCAGCAATCTAAGAGTTTTAGACGTCAAAATGACGAGTGTTTCAACTGTGGCAAGAAAGGACACTACGCTAGAGATTGCTGGTCTAAAAAGAAGATTGTTCAAAGCAATGCAGTAACAACAAGCAATCGCCACTAGGATGATGAACCAGAGTGGGATGCTGAAGCATTATTTGTGGAAACAGTGCAAGTGGAAGAATGTTCCAATTCAGAGATTGTGAAAGTCCCTAGCTTTATGGCTACCACAATAGAAGTACAAGAGGAGCAGGCATCCAGTGCTTCTAGTTCTCATAGAATTGACTATGAGAAGTGTTGGATCTTTGATTCTGGTTGTTCTAGTCACATGACTGAAGCTAAAAGTAAGCTCCGTAATGGTTCGGAGTATAAAGGCAAGCGAGTTATAGTAACTATAGATAACTCACAGCTACCAATTACTCACACTGGTGACACAGTGATCACTTACTATTCAAATCAACAACAAGTGCAGTTGGAGGATGTGTATAGAGTATCAGGCATGAAGAAGAATCTTCTATCAATTTTAGATTTGACTGATTGTGGTAGCTTTATTGTGTTCGGCCCCGAAGATGTCAAGGTTTATCAAAAAGTTAAAATAATTGACACACCAATAGTGGAGGGACGGAAAGTACATTCTATGTATGTCCTGTTAGCAAAAGATGCTTACGTGGAAAAGATAAAAGGCGGTGATACAACTGACTTGTGGCATGTACAGTTGAGACATGTCAGCTATCATAAGTTGATGATGATGATGAGCAAGTCCTCATTAAGAGGGCTACCTAATCTTGATGTTCGTGCTGATGTGGTTTATGCTGGATGTCAGTATGGAAAGGCTTACCAACTTCCATATGAGGAGTCATCATTCAGAGCCAAACAACCACTAGAGTTAATCCACTCATATGTATTTGGGAAAGTGAAGCAAACATCAATCAATGGTATGCACTACATGGTGACATTTATTGATGATTGTTCCAGATATGTCTGGGTCTATTTCATAAAAGAAAATTTTAAAACTCTAGCAAAGTTCACAGAAATCAAGCTGATGATTGAAAGTGATGTTGGGAGCAAAATTCAGTGCCTTCGAACTGATAATGGGGGAGAATACATCTCTAATGAGTTCTCAAGTTATCTTGTCCAGTGCAAGATTAGGCGACAACTAACTTGTCCAAACACGCCACAGCAAAATGGTGTTGCAGAAAGAAAGAACAAGCATCTTGCAGAAGTATGTAGAAGCATGTTGCATACTAAGAATGTCCCTGGGAGATTTTAGGCCGAGTGCATAAAAACAGTAGCCCACATAATCAATAGACTTCCTCAGCTAAAGATGGGATTTATGTCTCCATTTGAGAAGCCGTGGAGTATGAAACCGACGGTTATTTATACCTGATAATCTATGTAGCAAGTTCGACAAGAAGGCAATCAAGTGTATCTTTGTGGGATATAATGAGCATAAAAAAGGATGGAGATGTTGTGATCCTATAACTGGCAAATGTTATATCTCACGAAATGTTGTATTTGATGGGACATCATCATGGTGGACACCAAAGTATGTTGCATTTCCTCACTCCAATGAAGTAGAAGAATTGCATGGAAAATATGAAGAGCAGTCAATAGAAGTTCAGCAGAGTCTAGAGCCCGTCACGCAAAATCAACCTCAAGAAAGGCTATGGCAGACTGGTATATATCAAAGGATAGATGCTGATGATCAATCAATATTGGAGATGCCAGAAGAACAATCTGCAACATCACCAATATAGTTGAGAAGATCAACCAGGGAGAAAAAAAAATCCCAAGTATGCCAATATTGCAGTAATGAAAGAAGAAAAAGAACCAACATCCTTTAAGGAAGCATCACAGAAAGCTGAATTGAGAAAAGCCATGGAAAAGGAGATCAAAGCTCTTGCTGAAAATCAAACTTGGGACTTGGTGCCAAAACCTAAAGATGTAAAGCCCATTTTATGTAAGTGGGTGTACAAGATCAAGACTCGCCCAGATAGCTCAATTGAGAGATACAAAGCTCATTTGGTAGCATGAGGATTCTCACAGCAGTATGGACTAGACGATGATGAGACGTTTAGTCCAGCGGCCAAGATAACAACTGTTCGTGTTTTGCTAGCACTCCCTGCAAGTAAATCTTGGAACTTGTGGTAGATGGATGTTAAAAATGCCTTTCTGAATGGAGAATTGGATAGAGAGGTGTACATGGAGCAACCTGAAGGGTTTGAAAACAAGCTCAATCCTAAGTATGTTTGCAAATTGAAGAAGGCATTATATGGATTAAAGCAAGCTCCAAGAGCTTGGTATGGCAAAATTACTGAGTTTCTCATCCATAGTGGCTATGGAATTGTAATAGCTGATTCGAGTTTATTTGTCAAAGCTCGAGAAGGGAAGCTAGCAATTATTCTTGTTTATATTGATGATCTCACCATCACTAGAGACGATATTAATAAGATCCGCTAGACCAAGAAGAATTTATCAATTAGGTTTCAGATGAAAGAACTTGGGGAGCTGAATTATTTTCTTGGATTAGAAGTGGAGCACACAAAGGAAGGAACGCTTCTATGTCAGGAGAAATATTCAAGAAGTCTTCTTCAAAAGTATGGAATGTTTGAATTTAAACATCTTACTCTTCCAAAAGAGATGAACTCTAAATTGAGCATTACAGAAGGCAAAGACTTGGAGGATTCGATTATGTATCGACAGATAGTTGGCAGTCTAATCTATCTGACATTGACAAGGCCAGATATTGCATTTGCAGTTGGAGTAGTCAGCCGGTTCATGCAAACTTCAAAAAAGCCTCACTTGGAAGCAGTTCGGAGAATTTTGAAGTACATTAAAGGAACACTTGATCTCTGGTTATTTTATAAAAGTAAAATAGCTTGCAGATTGGAAGGATACTGCGATGTTGATTATGTCGGTGATTATGATATGCGGAGATGAACTACTGGTTATGCGTTTAGCTTGGGTTCTGGAGTTGTTATTTGGTGCAGTAAAAGACAACCAACAGTTTCACTCTCAATAATAGAGGCTGAGTATCATGCGGCAACGATGGCAGCTCAAGAAAGTACATGGTTAATATAGTTGTTGGAGAATTTACACCAGCCAGTTGATTATCTGATACTAATATATTGTGATAATCAATCAGCTATTTGTTTAGTGGAGAACCCATTGTTTAATGCTAGGACAAAGCATGTAGAGGTGCAATATCACTTTATTCGTGAAAAAGCTTTAACAGGAGAAATCAAGGTGATTCAGGTGAAGACAGAAGAACAACTGACAGACATTTTCACTAAAGGTCTTAATAGTGAAATATTAGAAGAATTTGGGAAAGAACTCGGGATGATTCCAAGAAAATGAATTAAGAAAATTAATAATAAGGGGGAGTGTTAAAAATCATTATTAATTTTTTAGTGGAGCCCACATATTGAAAAATAAAAAATAGAGGGGTCAAAAATATAGGCACCGAATTCAGTGCCTACTAAAGTTGGAAAATTTGAAAATTTGGTTTATTTTTTTCTTGTCTGTTTTTGAATAATAAAGCCTCTATAAAGGCCTCGGATAGCAAGCAGAGAAAACACAAGCAATGAGCAAAACACAAGTGGTAAGTGAGGGGCAAAGAGAAAAACAAGTAAAGTGAGTTGTGTGTAAGGGTGTGAGTGGTGTGCCTGAAAAATAATTGAGTGAGTGTGTGAGGTACTAGTGTGAGCAAGTGTCCAAGAGTGAAAATATTTTTCTTGGTTTGGATTGTAGTAATTTTTTTTGTAATAGTAACTTTTATATTAGTGAAAAATATTTATTATTCACTATTTTATTGTCCCATTTTTACATGCTATTTTATTATTTTATACACCTATTTTTCAACAGATAAGTGTATATATAAACTTGAACACTTTGTATTCCAATTTATCTATATATTGTTATCCATTCTCAGGTAATGGACATTATAAAATGAAGTTATAGGTTTAATTTCTTCTCTTTTGACCTTCTAGTTTTTTTTTTCGTAAAAAAAAAAAGTTACATGCCACACCACATAATGAGCAGCCCCATTATACACTCTTCTAGCAAACAAAAAGGGCTTAAGGGTTAATTTTTCTCTCAAACTTGTTCAGTTCAAATCACCCTAGAATTAATTGTTCAATCCTTTTTTTTTTTAATTTAGCCAATTTGCTCTAATTTTAAGAGGATATATAATTTTTCTCCCAAACTTGTTAAGTTCAAATCACCCCAGAATTAATCGTTCAATCCATTTATTTTAATTTTTTTTTTATAATTTAGCCAACTTGCTCTAATTTTAAGAGGATATATTATTCTCACTTTTTAAATTAAATGATAAACATTTGTTGGTTTAAATGATAATAAATTTAATTTTTTTTTTAATGTAAGATCTCAAATTCTAGTTTTATACATGGAGAAAACATGTGTTATGAGAGTTTTGCTTCTTTACTAGTCCACCCAACTCAAACTTTAAATTAACGGAACCCTTATAACTATAAGATACCCAAAACATCAGATAACAAAAATCAAGTGAACTTTATTTATTTTTAACTTCATATATGAATCATTCAAAAAAAAAAAGAAAAACTTCATAAAAATATGAAAATATTATTTTAAATTTTCTCTATTAATTAAAAACATTAATTCTATTTTTTAATTATCTAAAAAATAATATTTTGAATAAATTCTAGTCCCTATTAATTTTTAAATTTTACATCTAATATGTTTTTTTTTGGTACTAAAAATTGATGATTTTTAAAATTATTATAAAAGCAACAAATTGTTTTATATATATTTGAAGCAAGTGCATTGCATTATCTTGACTTTATGAAAAGTTAAGAGTGACATTTTAAACACTTTGAAATAATTAGGTTAAAAAGTTAATTTTGGGTTGCTTTGAACCAGAGAAGTAAATTTACGGGCAAATTAATCTTTAAGACAATAGCCGTCGCTACACGTGTCTTAGCATCCTGAATCAAAAGCTCAATATGTTTGATCATTACTCCACTCCTGTTAGCTGCATCAATCACACACTTTGAATCTTCTTTTGTCTGAACCTGTAAGAAACCAGATGCATGAACGAGCAACATTGATGGCATCCCTCAATGCTTTTGCGACCATTATATTCGATTGATTGATTACTGTAAGTGATGTGGATGAATTTCTTATCTAAAATGTGTACGAAAGTTAAGCGTCATGTGTATAAACTGGGAGGTCTACTGGCAACAAATAAGTCATTAAAAAAGTGGAGATGGTGCATAGAAACCTTAATGCACAGTTGACCAAGCTTCAGCAGCAGCATCAGTATGGGGGAGTGTATGGAAGCTTAAGATGAGCTATCAAGATTTGTCATTTCATTTGAACCCATGCTTCCCCCATCTTGCCAATTTCCAGAGGATTGGGCATTTCAGAAGAGGTCATCTCTTCTAAAGAAAAATCCGGTATGAGTATTCTAGAAAAATAGCCACCTAACTTGAAAAATCTGTCCGTTGAGATTCTAGCTAGTGCCATGGGTCTAGAATGTTACGCTCAGACTATGGATATCCTCAATTTGAGACTCTTATAATTAAAACTTTACACGTATCAATAATTGATATCAGCTCGTAAAAGTTATTTTTGAGTTAAATTATATTAGAGATTATTAAAATTTATATTAAATTTTATTTTAATTCTGTAATTTTAGTTTGTATTTTTTTTTTTTTACAAAATACTAATTTTAATTATAAGAGAAGTTACTCAAAATAATTTCGACTAATTTAGATGACGTGACGCACTACAGTTGCTACATTATAGTCCAACTCAATTAAAATTATTATGTCACACTAACATGACACATTCTTTATAAGACTGTTGATCACAATTTTTATAAAGTGGAGTGTAAAAAAGTAAAAAAGTAGAATAAAATCATGATCAACGGTTTTATGAAGAATGTGACATGACATTATGCTATGACAATTTTTGTTGAATTGGTCTGTAATGTGTAAACTCTAGTATGCCACGTTATATAAATTAGGCAGAATTATTTATGCTGACTTATTTGTGTAATTTAAATCAATGTTTTGTAATAAAAAAAAGATACAAACTAAAGTTATAAAATCAAAATGAAATTTAATGTAAAGTTTGGTAACCTTTTGTGCAATTAACCTATTGTTCTCGCTTAAGTGACGTTTCAAGTTTGAATTGTGGTATATACAATTGCGTTAAATTAATTGTTATGAGACATTTATCACTCTTGTGGTTCCACTCGAAAAGTCCAATGAATTTTGGATACTGATGGTTGAAAAAAGAAATACTTAGACATGGAAATTTAGAAGATAGAAAAAGAGAGTGCAATACCATGTCTTAACACTTACCTATAATAGACATGACCAAATTAAAGATGATTCATTGTGGATTAAAATTTGTCACCACTCTTCAAGAATTGAAAACTCACTAGCATCAATACGTAACTTAAAAGGAGAGTTCAAGTCGAAGATGGAGTAGAAAGAGAGATTTTTCATAAGATTTTGCCACATTCTAGCCTTCACATCAAGGTAATTAAGAATTTCCTATCCTCTCCTGTGCTAAAAACTACCAATAATAAGTGAAGCAAGAAATTATAATTCACTACAAAGTTTTTAATTCAAAATGACAAAAATTGATGAAATTAATTGTATTATTAATTCAATAAGATTCGATCAATTGATCATAGTTATTGTTTTATTATTTATTTTATTTTATTTTTTTTGCATTTGATGTTTCTCCTAAAGAAATCAAAACCAAAATTCCCCATGAAAATCCTCTCCAAAAAAGAAACTTGATGCATGAAACTTAACTATTGTAAAGTTAACAACTATGAGAAACTTACATGCAACTAAGAACATTTTAGAGGGCATTTTTAGATAACTACTTAGGTACCTGGTTGGATTCTCTTCTAACATATTGAAAGTTCAATTTAACAGTTCCTAAGTCTGACTTTAACTTTTGTATATCCTCTATTATAGTTGTAATCTCCCAATTTGTAGTGTCCAAAGTGCTTTTAACCTCTTTAATAACCTTTTTAGAGTCCGACTTAATTATGACATCCAGAAGATTATGGATTTCTACATTCTTGATAACCTCCTTATTGCTAAGGCTTCTACTATCAAGGGTGATCTGTATTTTTTTTTTTTTTGCCGCAGCCTATACAACCTCCCCTTTATGATATTTACACATGAAAACTATTTGGCCTTCATTGTTTTGATATTTAAAAGCTATATCACAATTTATTTTGAATTTTCCATGTTGAGGTCGTAACTAGTGATTTCCTTCACTTCTGTTAGCAATGTCGTAACTAGTGATTTCCTTCACTTCTGTTAGCAATGGAATTTTCTGGCCTTTGTTGGTATATATCTGATAATTCTTCCATTGTTTCATAATTCTTTGTAAGGTTTTTGCTGGAATATCTATGTTTATATTCTTCCAAATTTGCCAACAAGTTACTGCAACCAGATTCTTATTTGCCTTTATCCCTTCAACATTGAGTTAATTCATTATTTGTTCCCACCACATTATGAAAGATTGAAAACCATGTTCCATTGTTTTGTATGTCAGTAGTGTGCCCAACCAAACCATCATGGCTTTGGGACATAAGAATAGAGTATGTTCAAGAGTTTCCTCCATAGTTTTACAAACAAGACAGATAGTGTTTGAATATTATATTCTCTTACTTAAATTCACCTTTATAGCCAAAGAATTCTTAAGACACCTCCAAATGTAAAATTCAATTTTTGCTGGGACTTTCATGGACCAAATAGACTTCCACAGAGCTTTTGTGTGATCTTGAAACATAACTAGAGCAACTAAGTTGGATTGATTGTCAATTAGAGATTTTTTTTTCCGGAAAAGTCACTTAGAGCTTTAAGATAGTTATATATTGACTTTGTAGTGTAATTCACATCTTTTCCATAGTGCCACACCAACCTATCTTTTCCTCCTTGCCCCATAACTGGAATTTGCTCAATTGCCCCAATGTCAGCTTCATTAAACAGCTCTTATAAAATATTCATTCTCCATTTTTTTCTGCTCTTGATTAATTAAATCTCTCACTAACCAATAAGTGGTTTCTTTTAGAGGTTGAGATTGAACCCTGTCATTCCATATTATGACTTTTCTCCAGAAGATATATTCCATTTACTTCCTTCTTTCAGTAATTTCCTGCCTACCAGAATGCTACCCGAGATCCATGATAGCATGTGGCTTATGTTGGCTTCCTCAAAAATTGAGTGAGGAAAATAAATGCTTTTAAGGAGCTTTTACAAAAAGAATGAGGATTCCTCAAATTAAACCAACTTTTTTTTTATAGTAATGCCTTGTTAAACAGGTTTAGATCTCTGAACCCCAACCCTCTCTCTTGCTTTTTTTTGTAAGATTCTACTAAGAAATCCAATAAATCTTTCTTTTTGATATATCCTAAGACCACTAGAAATTTGTAATTAGTTATTTTATCCTTTTAATCACTATTAAAGGAATTTTTAAAACTAACATAATGTATGTTAGTATAGCTTGAATAACCGCCTTTATAAGAACATCCCTCCCAGCTTGAGATAAGAATTTTGCTTTCCATCCTTACACCTTCTGCATCACCCTTTCACAAACGACATTGCACAGTTGCATTTTTTACTTTCCCTATTCTATTAGTACTCCAAGCTACTTAAAAAGGGCTTTTGACTAATCTATATTAAGCATTCTAGAAATTTCTTATTTCACTACAAAAAGTGTATAAGCACTAAACAAGATACTAGATTTATTGAAATTTATTTTTTGACCAAATGCAAGAGAGTAGAGCAATAGAACCTCTTTGACTCCATTGAATTTTTCTGCCAAAAAGAATGTTGTCATCTGCAAATCGAATGTGAGTTAAGGCTACACTTCTTCTTCTGATCTTATAACTCAATAAACTTACATTTGAAACTTCTGATAATATCATACAAGATAAAACATCCACTACTAAAAAAGGAGAGAGGCTGATAGCGAGTCCCCTTGCCACAAGCCTCTCCTTGGTTAAACTCTTAAGGGGGTCACTATTAACTACAATAAAATATTCAATAGTTTAATACACTTTATAGCCATATCTATCCATTTTCTATCAAAACCCATTTTTCTATTACAAATTCCATAAAATCCCAGCTGACTCGATCATACACTTTTTTCATGTCCAACTTAATGGCCATGTTATAATGATTACCTCATTTCTACCCACTAAGCCCATGAATTGCCTCATGTGCTATTATAATGTTCTCCTGAATGCTTCTGTGAGGTACAAATGTTGTATGGAAAGAGGTTATTAACTTATTCAACCATTTTCTCAGTCTTAAAGCTATGGTTTTTTATATAACCTTATGTAGAAAATTGCAACAACTTATCGGCCTGTGCTTTGATAACTTCTCTTGATGTTTAACTTTTTGCACTAGAGTGATTAGAGTTTTATTTAAATTAGAGTTCATTTGTCGTATTGTCTAGAAATCCTTAAACATCTTAATGACATCCTCCTTTACCACAACCCAATTCCTTTGAAAGACAAAACCTAAGAATTTATCTGAACCAGGAGCCTTCATTTTTCCTAATTGAAATACTGCACTTTGTATCTCCACATCTTGAATTGTGCAAGTAGGTCTTAATTCATTAATTTAGTGACTACCCTTGGAATGCTTTAAGCTAATTTTTCATAGATTTGGCTTTGTTCTGTTTGATATATTTGGTAGAACCATTGTTGTACTTCTTTTTTATTTCTCGTTCATTTGTAATCCATCTCCCATCTTCACTCTTAATTATTACTATTTGATTCCTTTGCTTTCTTTGTATAGTTGTGTTAGCATAACTCTGCAAGTCTACGGATCGTGGTAAGTAATAAAATGATAAGTGGAGTATCATTCCCATGAGGAAATGGTACTAAGTACTGACTATCAATCGAATTTTCCTAGCTAGCAAAAATAAAATTAAATGGCAAGAATTAAATTAAATAAATTAAAATAAACTATCTACTCTAATTAATCTAATTAAATCAAAGGGGATGAACTAGAGCTTGGGTTTATTTCACTAGTTAGGACTTGAATTACAGTATTAAATTCAATTATTTCATTGATCACAATGAAGGGTAAATTATTCTAAATTACCTAAAGCCTCTTTTAAGATCATTCAAGCATGTTATGATTAATTACTAACCTATTTTTAAGGTTACTAGTTAATTAAAACTCATTAAGTTCTTAATAATTTAGTACTCCTTAAAGGATTTTTCTACTTTCGTGGTTGAGATTCGTAAGTCTTATGAATTATAAGCTAGCAAAATACTCAACTTTCATTGATAGCAATTTACCTATAAACATG
>CATIWM010063780.1:0-13499 GCA_949671775.1 Mallotus repandus
TATATATATTAACAATTTTTTTAAAAAAATCAATTACATAACTTATGCATTACCCTTTATTTACCAAACAAAGTTAATAATTTAACTATTCTGCTTATAATTGTTATATCCAATTTCTTTAACCCCAATATAATTTCGTTCAAGACATAAATAGATTAAAATTTTAATCTTTATCTCATGTCTCTTTGTTAAAAAAATATATATATCTTTAATACGTAATAGTTTTAGGTTGGTTAGATAACCAATTAAAACCACCATGAGTTAAGTGCATAATCTATATATATATATATATTAAATCCTAAGTCCTAAAATCATTAAGCCAAAAATTTGACAAGTGTTCACCTTCATATTTGAGTATTCACATAAAAAGCTAATGTGTTAAACTATTAAAAATCCTAATTTTTATTAAAAATAAAACATTTTTAATAGTTATTTAGTATTATTTTTTAACTAAAACACTATTATACATATTTTAATACTACTCAAATTCTAAAATTATGTATATATTACCTATTTTTCTAACTTAAATCACTCAAAATATTTTTTCTAAACCATTAAAAATTTTTAAAAATTATAGTAATTACTTAATATTATTTTTTAGGGATAACAACAATTCCAGTCTTATAAATTATAGGCGATTTTCAATTTAGTCCTATAACATTAATTTTTTACAATTGAGTACACAAAGAATTTAAAAAACAAATCAGTAGTCCTAAGCTGTTGTCTCTAATGGAATGAGTACACATAGCAGTTATTCACCTACGTGTCATCCTAGTCATCCCTATATGGACTGACACCATCCACGGACTGATACCATCCACATGGCCTACCTACGTGTCTTCTTCTTCTTCTTCTTTCTTTCTTTCTTCTTCATCTTCTCCCCCATCACTAGACTTCTTCTTTCTTTCTTTCTTTCTTTCTTTCTTTCTTTCTTTCTTTCTTTCTTTCTTCTTCTTCTTCTTCTTCTCCTCCTCCCGCATCACCAAACACATCTCTTCTCCAAATTTTGCAAAACCACAACCAAGAAGAAGAGTATTCAAAAGAAAAAAAAATTCTGCAGAGCCATAAAACATCACGTGAAGTTAAAGGCATACCATATGCATTCTGAAAGACAAGGAAAGAAAACATAGATTTTGGAAAGTATATAATCATTAAGCAGAAAGAATCAAATAGATATGCATGACCAATGACCAAAGAATATAATACACAACTTATCAAAAATAGCTTCTTCCCCACTTTTCAAGATAAAACTTCTGCTAAAATGATCTCTAGATTCATTACATAGTCTATATAGCACATTGCATGGGTATAAGATAATCAGAGAAAGATACTCTCTACACTTTAGAATCATGCAACTGGCAATGCAATAGCATGTTATGTTTAAAATTTTTGGCACCAACACCAATAAAGTCTAGAGCCCGTGTATTCATAGTTCCAAACTTCACATTCTTGCAGGAGTCAAATAGCCCTTGTGCAAAAGTGTTAGATAAATAATAGTCAATGCCATCCACAGTTGAATTGCCACCAACCTGGAAAATTATAACAAGTTTGTCATCAATTTTTTTTATAGGAAAAATACAAAACATTTTTTTTAGGAAATGGCAGTATGTCATGGCCATGAGATAATGACAGATGAGAACTGTTGAGACTAGCTTCTTGACATAATTAGAATACCATGTGACAATGGTGCCAAGGATTTAGGACTTGGTACCACTGCTGTAGCAGAATTTTCCACAGGATTTAAGTAAAATGATTAAAGAATAAAAATTATTCCCACAAATAACATTAAAAAATTGCTAATTAAGTGATCATTGTTGACCTCAAAAAAATGGAAACAAATGGGAATCTGCAAACCCGGAGGCAACTAACAACTCACTAATGCCACATTTCATCATAATAGAAGACAACAACAGATGGGAAAAAGTTGCCCAATGTAACTAAAATTAGAAGTGCCAACAGCATCATCACAACAAGCTCTTAAAAATTTTTAATAAGCAAGTCTCATGTCAGAAGTGGAAGTCACATTGATGAAAAGACTGGTTCGAGCAGCATGGTAGTTCATAGAGAAGATTTAAGAAGTTCCTCAAGCATGCTAGACAAATATCATATAAATGTTTAATTGATGTGAAGGGAACAAAAACTATATACCTATTTTCTCTTTTTATCTTTGATAAAAGAATATTTATTTATTAAGCCAAATAAGAGGAGAAAGATAATTAGGAAAACACTCCTTTAAAAATGATGAATGAAGAAACAAAAGAAAAGAAGAAGATAATAACAAAAAAAAAAAACTCCCAGATGTACAAATTACACGATCTCCTGAAGGCACCAAAAGTAAAAGTTCATAACACATAATTTTGCTCCATTGTAACAAAATAGCAATGGAAATGTTCCTTTTGGATTCACTTCAAGTTTTGCAGAATTTTTTTTTTTTGAATATTCTTCTTCTCGACTGTGGTTCTAACAGTTTTTGGAGAAGAGATGAGTTTAGTGATGCGGGAGGAGAAGAAGAAGAAGAAAGAAAGAAATAAATAAATAAATAAATAAAAAAGAAGAAAGTCTAGTGATGGGGGAGAAGATGAAGAAGAAAGAAAGAAAGAAGATAAGAAGAAGAAGAAGAAGAAGAAGATGACTAGGATGACATGTAGCTAAGCCATGTGGATGGTGTCAGTCCACATAGAGATGACTAGGATGACACTTAGGGGAATAACTGCCACGTGTGGTCATTCCGTTAGAGATAACGGATTAGGACTAATGGTTTATTTTTTAAATTCTTTGTGTACTCAATTGTAAAAAAATTAATGTTATAGGACTAAATTGGAAATCACCTATAACTTATAGGACTGGAGTTGTTGTTATCCTTAATTTTTAACTAAAACACTATTATACATACTTCAACATTAATTTAATAATTTTTTTTAAAAAAAAACTAATTTAATCATTATAAAAACAAATCTTATTATAACTAAAAAATTATGGCAACAAAAATTAAAGAAAATAAAATTAATGTAATTTATTTAGTTATTATTCCATTCAAATTATTTATATCATTTTATTTTACAGTCCGCGCATTACGTGGAATCACGACTAGTTTTAATAAAATGAGAACTAATAATTATTACAGATCTTAATTTTGTTGTTGTTAATCATTGTTTTTTTTTTCTAGAGTATAACTTTTATATAATAGCTTATTATTCTGATTAATAAGACATATTTTTTATAATTTTATAATAAATAAGTTATAACATTTTCAAAAACAATTTTTTTTTCATAAAATATTATTGTTTTTTAACTGAAAATATTTTTATGCATTTTTGTAAAATAAATCACATATTTTTATGAAATTAAGAATTTTTATGCAAATATAAATTTATTATTATTTTTTTGTTATAAATATAAATTATTTGTTGTAAAGTAGTAATAACAGCTTTTTGTTATATGAGGGTATGAATAAGAGTGTGGCAGGCCATTTCAGGAAATGTTTTCAACTTGGTGCACTACATAAGGTTTCTTTCAATTTTGAATTCCTGTTCTTCTGAGTTTCTTTCAGGAAATGTTTTTTTAGACAGTACCTATCATCATGACAAACTAAACCATTAGGTTCCAACAAAACAATAAGATTAACTAGTAGAGTAAATGCATAGGTACGAATAGAGAAATATCTCAAAATTTGAGATCAAAAGCATCATTTTGTTATCTTTCCTTCTTTTCTTTTCTTTTCTTTTGTGCTTTTGTCCTCTGGTTGTAGAAGAAGAGATCTGTTGTTTGCGAAGGAAAATGAAAAGAGAAAAGAGAAATATAGGTGCCAAGATGGTACTGTGGGTATTATTCTTCAGCTTTTGCTTTTGCAGAAGAATTAGTGTTGCTTTGGTTTCAAGTTGTAAAAGAAAGTGTGAATCATGTTTGTGTATTGAATACAGTCGTGAAAATTGTTGGAATTTACACGACTCAGGTGTGAAAACTGATGGAATTTAAACGACTCAGGTGTGCAGTACTAGACATCATATTCCTTTGCATTTGATGCTTGTCATCAGGGGCTAAAGGATCCTGAATTATATCAAGCTGTATTTGTTTAGTAGGTTTCTTTCAATTGTGAATTCCTGTTCTTCTCAGTTTCTTTCAGGAAATGTTTTCTTAGACAGCACCTATCATCAGGACAAACAAAAACATTACGTTCCAAAACAGTAAGAGTAACTAGTAGAGTAAATGCATAGGTAAGAATAGAGAAACATCTCAAAATTTGAGATCAAAAGCATCACTTGTTTATCTTTCCTTCTTTTTTTCTTTTGTGCTTTTGATCAAGATGGTACTGTAGGCATTATTCTTCAGCTTTTGCTTTTGCTTTTGCAGAAGAATTGTTATCGCTTTGATTTTAAGTTATAAAAGAAAGCGTGAATCAAGTTTGTGTAGTGAACACAGTCGTGAAAATTGTTGGTATTTAAATGACCCAGGTTTGCATTTGATGCTGGTCATCAGGATATTGGGGTGAATTGATGGATCCGGCACTATATCAGGCCATAAGAGATGGAAATCTTGAATTTTTTCAGAGTCTACGATATGTTGCACTGCTCGAGGTCACAGCCGACCAGAAAGATACTGTTCTTCATGTTGCAATAGATTTTGAAATGCTGGACATAGCAAACAGTATCATTAACAGATGTCCATCACTTGTGCATACAACTAACTCAAATGGTGATTCTCCGCTACATATTGCTGCAAGAAACGGGAATCAAGCCATGGTTCAATTTCTACTTGAAAGAGCAAATGCTATAGAAGTTGAAATGAAGAACGCTTTGCTCAATATCCAGAATCATGACAGCGACACGGCTCTGCATGATGCTGTGAGAAATGGGCATTTGGAGATTGTTCGCTTATTGGTAATTGCTGACCCTCATCTTACTCTAGCTATAAACAATGAAGGAGACTCCCCCCTCTTCCTTGCAGTGGATTTAAATTTTTATCAGATTGCTCGTGAGATCATCACAGTTTATAGTCATCCAGACTCTTTTAAAGGAAGAAATGACATGAACGTACTGCATGCAGCTATCATTCGGTCAGAGAAACGTAATTCTTCTAATCTTTCTCTCATGAGTCTGATAGATGGAAACTAGATTTCATTGCAATTAGTTTTCTTAACTAATATTGTTAATCGCAAAAAAAATGAACAATTTTTTGCACTTTTTGCTTTTTTTTTTTTCATTTGTCCTCTATCTGGTATTTACATGTACTTCGACTATTTTAGAGACCGAACTAGATTGACCCATAAGGGAAGCAAAGTTTTGAAAATATATTGCACCCAATAGTCATATTTGTTACATATATTCCAAATATTTTATATTTGACCAATAAAAATGACTTTGACATGGATGGAATAACAAGAATTTTTCTATCTTAAATCTTCCAAAATAAACTTTTAAGGCGTCATATTGGAACCTGGAACTTGTAAGAATGTTTCGTTCATCCTGTTGCATTCTGATCCTGAATTCATGTCAGAAGATCTCTTTGGCTAATTATCATCATTGATATTTATATGTGCGCACGGTGTGTATGCGCTATAGGATGTGATCAGGTTCATATGAAAAATATGACCATCAATGTTATTGCTGCTTGCCTCTTTCTTCACAAGTGCGGCTACCAATTTCGACCAATTTTCAGTTACACGATAAAGCACATTGGGGAAGGTAAACACTTCTCACTCCAAATTTACAGTCTCCAGCCTCTTGGACCTGTTCCAATATTCGACCAGCTTTTTGTTACGGCATCCAGTACTACATTGACACAGTTTATTTTTTGTTTCTATTCTCTTAGATTTCATGGATACTGTGCGAAACACGGATCAGTGTACAATTTCTCAACCTGATATTGGTGGATGGATTCCTCTGCACTATGCTGCACAAGTTGGGCATATTGAAGTTTTCCGAGTGCTCTTACTTTATGATGTCTCTCTTGCTCTTGTGAAAAATAAGAAAGGCAAATCTGCCATGCACATTTCAGCAAAAAGTGGCCATAGTGACATTGTTCAACTTCTTATGGATACTTGTCCAGATACTTTGGTGTTATTGGACAATAAAGGCCGCACAGCTCTTCATATTGCTTCAGAAAAGGGAATAAGTAATGTAGTCAGGACTCTTCTAATGGCATCACAACTGCAGCACCATCTTATCAATGCCAAAGACAAAAATGGAAACACGCCTTTACAATTGGCTGCACTTGCTGGACATGGTAATATATTATCCATGCTAATAAATGATGCTAGAGTTAATAAAAGAGCAAGGAATAATGCAGGCTTAACAACCTTTGATATCATTCAATCGAGTACACTTCTCATACGTCTTAGAAAGGTATATGCCTCGTAGATCTATGAACACTTCATAATAATTTCAATATTTGAATATTTTTTATTTTTATATGATTACCTTTATTATCTGATAGTCAACAAGAGTATCAACTAATTTAGTTGTATTTCGGGCAAAACTGTCTGCACATATATTTATTTATATATAAGACTCCAACTTAAGACTTGAAAATTCAAATTATATGCCACTTCAACTAATAGAAATTGATTTTGATTCTTTATTTATTTATACAGAATATAATTATGCGAAGACTACGAGCAAACGGAGCTGTAAAAAGTTTAGAATGTGCAGCCATCAAAAAAAATAAAAAGGAAAGAGCTACTAAATTATCCCTGGAGCAAGATCAATCACAAAAATCAGAGAGGGAATTGCAGCCTAGAGCAGGAGAAAAAAATGAAAATTCCAGAAGCATACAAGATATAAGCGCATTTAACTTGACGATATCTACAATAATTTTATCTAGCACCTTTTCAGCAGTCTATAATCTTCCAGGTGGGCTATCTGTTAGTCACAGTGATGGTAAAAAAAGGGTCAAGGCAGCTTTAGCTGAAGACGAAGAGTTTAAAGGATTCATCTTGTTTAATAGTATAGCGTTTTCAATTGCAATTTTTTCCATAGTTTTACACTTTGCTTCTTCAGTATCTGCAGCATGGAAGCGTCCTAATGCGGCATGCATAAGCTGTGCCTTCTACTTCAACTATGTGTCCATGGTTTTTATGGTTCTTGCCTATTTTTCGGGATTAGATCCACTATTGCATAATTAAAACTAATATTATTTCAAGTCATGAGAATGCATTAATATTAGATAAAATTCATCTGAAATTTTAACTTCTTAATTTTGTGGAATTGTTTGAAACTAAATTAATTCTTATTAATAAAGTGTGTTTGATTTAAATGAATTCTATTTGAAATTCATTTGGAAATGAAGTGAATTCTCATGTTGAATTGAACCAAACAAGGTGTAATAGTCATGCTCTTAAAAAAAAATAAAAATAAAATAAATAAAGAAAGAACAGCTGTTAAAAATCAAGAGAAGGAATTTTCATGTAGAGACAGTTGTTAGAAATGAGGAAAAAGATGAGATAGGTGGCAGTTGTAGAAGCTGCCAGCACAAAAAAATAAATAAATAAAAATAAAAATAAAAATAAAAATAGAACAACTGTTGAAGAGAAAATGGCTGCATGTCTTCAAACTTGAAACCATTTCAGCATCATGTTTCTTCTTCAAACCTGAAACCCAATTCTTTTCTTTTCTACATCAAATTCTCTTAACAAAATTTTCTACCAAACCCAAATCTCTTCAAGAAAAGAGAGGAATTTTCAGAGTTGTTTTGAGAGCTGTAAAAGATCATGCATAAACTCTTTTCTAAATCAACAAAAGCAAGTTGATCTTAATTCTTTCTTTTACAACTACACTATTCTGTTTTGGTAAGTGAACTCCATTCCTCCATTTTGGACTAATTTTCATGATTATTTTTGAGTTCTTGATGCTTGTTGGAATTTGAATTTTTGGTGCCATTCTCTCCCCTGTGAATTTGAATGTCTTGTGGCCAATTTTTATTATTGAAAATTCTGCAATTTAATGTTGTTTTCTCTTACTGGAACATAGCATTCTTGCTGTTGTTTTTTTTCCTCTTGAAGTTCAAAGGTTTGTAAACGATTTTGTTGCTTGATGTCAACGTTCTTGTTGTTGCTCTGCTCTTCATTAAATTTGTTCTTGAGTAGCTCTGAAATCCAATGTCTTTTAAGTTGTTTTTCCTTGAGGACTGATTTCAGAATTGGTTTCTAAAACATGTCAGTTTGTCCATTTTGAACTGTCATGAGTTTTGTTTTTAAGTTATCAATAAAATGCAAATTGTATGAGTTAAGTTGCTGCAGAATTTTACAAATGAGAACTATGGAAATATAGCTAAGCAAATCAATTGGAATAGTTTATATCAGGATAAAAAATAAAAGACCATGTAGGCTTAGTTATGTGTTGAAAATTATGTGTCATTAACTATCTCTTGACCCTTAAGTTGAGCTTTTGATAATTTGTGTGCTTAGTTAGTTTTGGTGACATGTGTGCCTAGCTAATTTCGGTGGTGATTTTCTTAAATTACAACCGACTTGAATCATGGACTGATTACCTTTTTCTTGATATAATCATTTAAAAATATGTCCATGAATCACTCATAGTACAACCGAAAAATTAGAGGTTTTGGACTGAGTTTTATACAGTTTGGTTCATGATCAAATGAGTTAGTAAATGCTATTTAATATGCTGAATAGTGAACATAAGTTGAGTTACATAGGTTAGGAATAGAATTTTGTTAGTGAGCTTAGAGTCTCATTTTATTGCTTTTTTTAAATGTTATTTTAGGAGTTATACAGCCACAACAGTAGACCATAGACCGGGTCCATCTAGCTAATTTGTATATCTACACTTTCAAGTGAGTGGTTAACTATACAATGAAGGTTTTTTTAAAAAAAATATTATATATATATATATATACACACACACAAATCATTACATTCTCATATATAGTATGTTCTCTATTTTACATATATATATATATATATATATATATATATATGATGGGAGTCTAGCTTATATAGCAAAAATGGGAACAAATAGCAATATGTTTATTATTGTTATGATTATAGCAATTTACTATAGCTAAGAGTTTTATTTTGGAAATTTAGTGATTTATCTCCACAAGTTTATTCCGTATTTAACTTCAGTAAATATTCAGCAATTATATGGTTTTTATTCTTACTATTTTACATGATGATAGCAATAATTAACATCAAGTGTATTTTATATGTAGCATCAATTTATATGAGTTATTTAGTTATAATAAAATCTATACACTCATGGTATGTATCCCTTAGATTACACCATAATGACTGGTGTCTTGTCTCAACATTATATTATATATATTATCTCAGCAATATTACTCAGCAACTGTCTTGGGGACAACGCTTGGTTGTAAATATAGCCTTGGGGGCGTACAACCGTGTGGTTAGCCCTTGGGGGGGGGCAGCTTTGCGCATGCGTATGACCAGCAATATACACTTGGGCTGCTCAACGTCATCATGCGCCCAATGTATAAGCAATTCAGCATAATCTTTAGGATATGTATTTAATGAGTTTATGGAATGATTTATTGCGATTTTAAATTCCTTTCAGTTTAAATTAGCAAATTATATTAATTACAGCTTACACGTTTGAGAAATTAGCAAATGATACTAATCATAGTCTATTATTATTTCTATATGTTTATTATATACACTCAATAGTTGGGAATTATTACTATTATGATAATATCAGTGTTACAAAATTATTTAGAGAAAAATAGCATTTGTTCCCACTTTATTATATCTTTATCTACTCACCGAGTATTTTTATATTCACCTCTCATTTTTAAATTTTTCCCAGACAGCAATAGTCCTATAGTAGGATCAACTCTTTGTTTGTATGCTTTTCAACGCTCAGAAGAGATTGAGCCAACAACTCAATTATATTATCTTTTGGCATGTACTTAAGGAAATTCTAAGTATCATAGACAAGTCTGTAGTATTGTGAACAATAATAATAGCTACTTGGTGTGTAACCATAAAACTGAATTTAGAGTATGTTACAGACTCTAAGCTTATCGCCTTATATATATACAAGTTATGTTTAATCCTTATGTTGTGAGATTTTATTATAGCATTTTAGTAAGCATTCAACCAGTCGCGCTGCTCTTCAACTAGCGAAGCGGGTGTGACATAAGGGGTAAGTAATCTATTTATAAGTTGAGTAGAAAAATCGATAAGAAATAACAAGTACACAGAGCTGTAGATATTTTTGATATTATTACAATTTTCCCAATAATAGAAATTTTATTAATAAAAATAAAAGTTGTACAAAAAGAAGAAATGATTTAAGAAATGGGGCGTGATAAGCGTCGCGGGCAGCGACAACAACTGGCTGTAACAAAAAAAAAATTGGTTTGCCTTTTTTGGCTCCTAATACAAGGAGGGCTATCAATTGGAGAGAGGGACATTATGAAAATTTAGCGGACCCATAAATTATAGCGACATGAAACATTATCCTTAAGAAAATTCTGTTTATCCTCATTGATACATATGTATATGTTGTAGGACCTAATCGGTTTCTCATTAAAAGTTGCGCCATCGATTTTATTGCTTGTTGCCTCCATCTTCACATATCTGGCATCCGGTGTCAACCACTTTACAGTTGCAGGATAGAGTACACTGGGGAAGGTAAACACTTCTCCCTGTTGGTCATGTTTAATTATTGGCGTTCATTATTTTTTATCTCCACCAATTACTAAAAATTGACCTGTTTGAAATTTAGGCTTAAATTAAGGATTAATAGCTATATATGTAACTTCGAGATTTCATTTTTACTCTTAAAAAAAACTTTAAGATTTTGCATTTTTTTGTACAGAGATATATAAAATTGTCAGTACACTTGAACAATAAGAGACATGGAATCCATACAATTTGAACCCTCACAAGTGTTTTAGTGAGTTAGATTAGAAGGTTACCCCTATTAAATCATTCTTTAGCCAATTATTAAACTTTTTTTTTTTTTATAGAAAACGTATTTCGTATGGCCATATTTGTTTGTTCTAATCATAAATATTTTGAATTATTTAAAAAAAACTTGAGTTTTATCTATAAAAAAAACCTTTTTTTTGTTGGAACAAATAAATATAACTAGTAAGTAGTAACTTATAATGGTGAAGGATTTATCCTAATTGTATAGCCCAAAAATTTAGATATTGAACATTCCATACATAAAAAATAAATAATCTTTAGTGTAACATTGTTTGATTTTTGATTTTTGGTATTATGTTAGATTTTATGGATATTGTACGAAACACTGATCAGTCTACAATTTCTCAACTTGATATTGATGGATGGATTCCTCTTCACTATGCTACACTAGTTGGGCATATTGAAGTTTTCTGAGTACTCTTACTTTATGATATCTCTCTTGCTCTTGTGAAAGATAAAAAAGGCGAATATGCCATACACGTTTCAGTAAGAAATGGCCATAGCAGTATTGTTCAACTCCTAGTGGATACATGTCCAGAAACGTTGGGATTATTGGACAATAAAGGTCATACTATGCTTCATATTGTCAGGACTCTTCTAATGGCACCACAACTGCAGCACCATCTTAATAATGCCAATGATAAAAACGGAAACATGCCATTACAATTGGTTGCTCTTGCTGGACATGGTTATATATTATCTATGCTAATAAATGATGGTAGAGTTAATAAAAGAGTAGCGAATAATGCAGGCTTAACAACCCTTGATATCACTCAATAAAGTACACTTCTCGTACATCTTATTTTTTTAATGAAAGGTTAGAGGCCAGACATCAGTGACTGCACCTGAGCATCTTAATTAGGCTGACACCCTCTTAGCGATCTCATCATTTTTCTATTGTTCAAATAAAATTGAATTGAAAAGGACTAAAGTCATACAAAGAGTTTTCCAAACTGAAATAATAAAATAATTAACAAAACCTATAACTAGCACTTCTATTGAAATCATTACGAATTATAGAGTTTAAAAACATAGGAACCAAATCCTACCAAAGAGTGGATGTAGCAGAGAGCCCTTGTTATATGAGATCGTGAAGTGCATTTGAGAAATATAATGCAAACATGTAAACCAGCGTTGAGTAAGCTCTTATGGAACTCGCCTTGCCTTTGTTGAAAAAGAATGAACAACCCAAGCTGAATCCAATTCAAGCCAAAGTGAATGCCAGCCTTTGAGCTAAGCAATTTCTACCGTATAAATGGTTGTACTCAATATAGCAAAATATGCAAAATTGTTCTCTACACGAAAAGAAAAAGAACCTCTTGGAAAACCTGATGTGTTCAAAAAATCCCTCCTGCTCCACAAGTTCTCGGTGTGCCCAAAGATGACCCATATGTATTTGCTTTTATCCATCCCGAAGGTGGCGGCTGCCATACCACTAAAACAATTCTTGGAACAAAATTATGAATTTCACGTATGTTAAGGAGGTGCAGTATACGAAGATCTTCTTGAGAGTTAAACACTTTCCCAACTCTGAAAAAATCACATTCCTTGATAGAAGTCCATACTAACCTGAGAGAGTGATGAACGTTAGGGACAGCTACATAAAAAATTGTAGCATTCCTGGTTTTCCAAATGATCCAGATATTGGAAACAATAATCGATTACTATAAAGTTGCCACGTACAAACACTACAACAATTATTGAAATTAGAGATGAAGCCAAAACATCATAAAACATCACAAAAACGTCACTAATAACTTTGAGAGACGAAAAAAAAACATCACCACCTGCGTCCCAATAGCGACGTCGCAAAAAGTCAATCAAGAAGAAAATTCAAAATCGTCTACAAATGTCATATTTTGAGACAAAATGCAACGTCTCTAAACATTCAAAAAAAGCCATGTGGAAACTAATTTGTGACAAAATATTTTGTCCCTAAATACTGTTTTTAGGGACGTTTTCATTTTTTGGACGCTTTTGTCTTTCGTCTCAAAAGGATTAATTTTTAGCAACATTGTTATTTTCGTCTTTAATGGTTAATTATTTAGGGACATTTTTTTACTCTTTTGTGACATTTTTCACGTCTCTAAACATTTCAAATAAACTCTGTGGAGATAGATTCGGGACGTTATTTTTCGTCCCTAAATTTTAGAGACATTTTTTATTTCATCTCAAAATTGTCAATTTTTTATGAGATTTTTATTTTCATCTCTATTGGTTAACCATTTGGAGACGTTAATTTTTTTTGACATTTTTTATTATCTCATAATGATACTTATTAGTGACATTTTTCATTGTGTCGATAAAAATAGATCTTTTGCCAGATTCTTAAATTGTCTTTGATTTTTCCATTTTCCTTGACCTTTTATCAAATTTTTAACTAATACAAAAAATACAACACTTCAAAATTTAAATACTATTATAAAAGTCAATTTATATAGAGTATATTCATAATTGTCTATTTACACAAACATTCAAGTTTAAGTTAGGCAATTCCAAAAACTTCTATTCTAATATGCCATAAAAGAGTAGATATTGGCATACTACAAAATATCATATCCCCAAAAGATATTTGCCAATTTGTCAAAAAGAG